>ML320776.1:0-84805 GCA_005239505.1 Nicotiana paniculata | reverse complement strand
TTTGATGCTTGATTTTTGTCCTTGATGGTGTCTTCCAGACCCATCGCATCAAGATGAATTTCAACATCAAGCACCCAATGCATGTAGCTTTTGCCCGATATATCCAGGGCTACAAATTCAAGTTTAGAAAGATTTGACATTATTTAGAAAAAGAAAGTTCTTACCTTTGATACTTTCAAAGTATTTGCTCGAGATGGAAGAGTCTCGTGCTGATAACGTANGTGTTATAAAATAACGACTGTAAAGTAAATAAACTAAAGACAAGTGTAGAGAGAAACTGATATATTATTGAACTTTCAAACTGATGTACATAATGAACTGAAATCTCCTCTATTTATAGAAGAAGGAAGTTGTTGTGTAAGTTGCTTGTAAGTTGCTACTGTAAGCTGCTACTGCAAGCTGTTGTGTAAGCTGCTACTGTACCAGATGTAAATAATCTTCTTCCGGGGGTAATTTTTATCCATAACGGAGTACCAAAATGATAAGCTTCTTCAGGAGGCTTATTTCCAATAGAGTACTAAATAGATAAACATATTTACGGCAATGTCCCATATGGATAAGCTTCTTTAGGAAGCTTATTTACAACTGAGTACTAAATGAACATCCATTATATAATATATATTTATAACATTTATGAATTTATAGAATTTCGAAATGTTTAGTACCTTTATTGCATTGAATGACATTCTTTCATCTTTAAGAAAATGATACATTTTTTTATTTGGAAATACTATAAATTGAAACTTCTCAATTTAACTTTCATAACATTTTCTTGTAGTCACATAAATATCACGATATGTTTAAAATCACAAGTTTAAATATACTTTTGGTACGTGACAAAAATTTATTTTTTCCTTTTACTCCGTGTCCAATTAAACATCACCCTTAAAATGAAATGGAGAAATAAGTAAAGAGGAAATATAAATCCCATTGCAACTCATCATTTCCCTCAGTATGGTACCGTAATACTGTAGGAGCGACGCCAACTCTTAAAGAGTATTTTTGTTCGTTGTGATCATTCTATATTTGTCAGCCAATCTTATGAATGAAAATACCTTTTTCTAGTCTAGGTGAAGACTGAAGAGAGATAGAGTAATAATAGTTGCAACTTTTTGTGATATGCTATGTATATTCCAGAAGAAGCAAAGAAATTTAGGAGAAGATAATTCCTAGAGCTTTCAGTTATGAAAAGTTTATTAGAAGTTATCTCTTTAGCAGTTTTATTATGGTTATTAGAAGTTATTTATATTTATCTTAATAGGTTATGCAATAGTTATATGAGCCTATTATACAAGTAATAGATCATGTAATGTGTAGGTGTCATTATCAGAATCAAAACTACTTTATTCTGGAGCATTGTCCTCTTGGTGTAGTTGTGTTTAAGATTTTTGCACAAACTATTTTCAATAATATTAACTTCGTTGTTCTATTTATTATGTTATCTACTTTTGGTTTCTATCATTTTATTATCAGAGAAGTAAGATGGTGAACACACAGACCAACACTTCCCACAGTGAACCCACCATTCCTACTCTTGACCTGATTTTCCAAAAATTGACGACTATCGCAGCGAAATTGGAAGCCATAGATGCTTTAGTCGTTGATGTGGATGCATTAAAAACACAATGCAGTGGAGATCACAACAACAAAGGGAAAGTTAAAGTCATACCAGAAGAGGGTGAGGTTAACAATACTAGGCATCGAGAAACTTTTTGGCGCTCACAGACAAAGATGAAATTTTTAAAAGTATGAGGGAGGAGATCCTAGAGGCTGGATTTTAAAAGCAGAGAATTATTTCCACTACTATCAAACTTCTGAGGAATTCAAGGTTGATGTGGCTTCGATATACTTGGAAGGAGATGCATTGGATATTTTCGCTTGGATCAACAGTGAGCGAACCATTTACTATTGAGACGAATTGGTGAAAGTAATGCAAAAAAATTACGGACCTGCTGAGTTTCAACAAACACCTCTTTGATATCCAACAAACTGGAACAATGTTTAAGTATAGTCAAGAATTTGCACAACGAGCATAGCGTGTGCAAAATTTTCCAGAACACTGTTTACTTAGAATTTTCCTAAGTGGGTTGAAAGAAGACCTTCGCGTGGACGTTAGGATTCACAAACCTCGATTTGTGTACAAGGCAATGAGCTTGGCTTTAGAATATGAAGGAAAACAGGGACCTAATAGGTCCAGTAAGGCACCCATTTTGCCTTCTGTATCACGACCTCCTTCGGTTGTGACATCATCTCCAGCGGCTCGAAAATCCTTCGATTTTCTGTCACCCCACCAACTAGTTACACGTACTTTTCAACCACCACCTAATCCAAACACTCGCCCGTTGACTCCTGAACAAAAAATTCAGCGAGACAAAGGCCTTTGCTATTGCTGTGGAGAAACGTTTAGCCCTTGTCATCGCTGCAAACCTGGGACTAACTGATGGGTCTATAGGTACTTCCCCGGCTGCTGCACGAGCTACACCCCTACCCCTACCACGACCTCGACTGCGGCCTCGACCCCTCGCGACCTAACTGGTGGCTGGTCGTCCTGTCCGGTAGCACGTTTCTTCACCATCTGTGAGAGAATGAAACAATAAAAGTTTAGTTACCAGAATCACTAGATTCGCACGACAAGAATTCAAGAATGTGAGATTTTTCCTAAGGGTTCTACAGCCTCTCGAAGATAAGTACGGACGTCTCCGCACCGATCCACAAGACACTACCAAACCTGCTCACGACATGTGAGACCCATGTAACCTAGGCTTTGATACCAACTTGTCACGACCCAAAACCAACCCGATCATGATAGCGCCTCTAGTGAAACTAAGCAAGCCGACACACTCTCAACAATTCGACTTTTCATTAAAAATTTAGATAAAAACCTTTTTTAACTGAAATTCTGAATAAAAGAGACAAATTCAAAACAAAAATGCAGAAGATAAAATCCCAACATCGGGCGTCACTAAGTCATGAGCCAATACTAACACAGTTCTGAAATTGAGCAAGACAACACTGTCTAGAAATAACCAAAAAATACAAAAAGGAAGATAAGGAAGGAGAAAGGCAGGACTGCGATCGCTAGGAAGCTACCTCGTTATCTCCAAAGAAGTTCGCGACCGGAATAGTCAACAACCGCTACTATGGCCCGAGATACCTGAATCTGCACACAAGGTGCAGGGGTAACGTGAGTACACCAACTCAGTAAGTAACAAGCCCAAACTATGGGCTGAGAGGTAGTGACGGACTAAACCTCAACAATTAACAAATTTAGACTGTACAAAAAATTAGACATGCTTTCTGTTTAAGTATTAAGCTCAGGGAATAACGTAAACACGAGGCTGAACAATGCAAGGTAATAATCTCAGCATATCTCTAAGTACCAATGCACAATATGTATGAACTGTACCATGTACTCCCACTCTCAAGTGCTCAACCACTCGGTACTGCATATGGCCATCGGGCCCGGGGAAATCCATCCCGGAACATACCCGATGCTAACTATATAGTCACTCGGTACCGAGGAAAAGGGGTAATCCAACCATGCGGAGAAATCCATCTCCAGGTATCAATACTTCAGACAAATCCATGTCCAGGGAAATCCATCCCTCAATTATACTTCGAACAAATCCATGTCCAGGGAAATCCATCCCTCAATAATATCATTTGTGCCCATTAGGGGTGTGTTACAGACTCCGGAAGGGCTCCTACAAATCAAGCGCTATCATAATCATCAACATAACCGCTGCGTCATGAAGCCCGATTGCATAGCTGTCACTCATCATCAGGCTCTCGGCCTCACTCAGTCATCACTCTCCAATCTCACACACACGAACTCACAATGCCATGAAAAAACAATAATATGATGTGCCAAATAATAATATCTGAGATTGAGACATGATAGGATATGCATGATTAAGACTGAGTACATAATATCAATGAAACAAATGAGATGACAACAAGAAACGGCCACTAGGGTCCCAACAGTATCGACGTGAAGCCCTAACAGGATATCTAGCATGATCTGCAGCACATTTACTTAATCACATTATAGAAACACAGATATCAACAAGAAATAATCACTAAACGGTTCCATGGAATGAGCCAGGCCATAATTCTCACAGTGCACGCCCGTCACTTCGTATGTGCGTCACTTCAATACTAATCACATAACACATAGCTTGGGGTTTCAAATCCTCAGAATAGAGTTTGGAAGCGCTACTTACCTCAATCAACCAAAATCCTACTCCGCGACGACCTTGCCCCTCGACTCGACCTCCAAACGTCTCGAATCTAACCAAAAGCAATACAATTCAATTAATATAGGCCAAGGAAATAATTCCACACGAAAAGCTATCAATTTCAACCAAAATTCCGACATTAACCCAAACCCGGCCCCCAGGCCCACGTCTCGGAATGCGACAAAAATCACAAAACTAGAAACCCCTTTCACTCACGAGTCAACTATATCAAATTTACCAAAATCCGACCTTGCTTGACCCCTCAAATCCCCAAATCAAACTCTCCAATTCCAAGCCCTAATTCCCTCAATTTCATCCCCAATTTCTACAAATTTAATGCTTAAACAACTGAAAATTATCATAATTACGAGTATTAAGCTCAAATAACTACCCCAATGTAATCCCCTTTGATTCCATCCTCAAAATCGTGCAAAAGCTCCAAAAATCGAATAGCATTTCCGCACCTGTGGTCCTTCAGTCGCTTCTGCGACGCTGCACCTCCGGGAAATTCATCATAGGTGCGTATTCCACTTAATTCTCGAGATTCTGCATCTACGGCCACACCCTCGCACTTTCGGTCCTGTAGGTGCGCTCCAAGACTCGCACCTGCGCATCCAGCTCCAGCCCTCCAATATTCCACATATGCGGTTCATCTTCCGCATTTGCGATCATCCCACCTGCGGTTCCCACTCTGCAGGTGCGGAAACATCAGAAACAACAGCATCAACTGCTTACTTCAATTCCCAAACTCCCCGTTTACCATCCAAAATCATCCCGAGGCCCTCGGGACCTCAACCAATAACACCAATAGGTCACATAGCAATACACGAACTTAGTCGATCCCTCGAAAAACTCAAATCAACATCACAATATCAAATCAACCTCGGATTCAAGACTAAGGATTTCTAGACTTCCAAAATTCACCGACGACGCCGAAACCTACCAAACCACGTCCATATGACCTACAATTTTGCACACATGTCACAAATGACTCTACGAACCTACTCTAACTTCCGGAATTCCATTCCGACCCCGATATCTAATTTTCCACTACCGATCGGAAATCGCCAAATTTCCAATTTCGCCAATTCAAGTCTAATTCTACCACGGAGCTCCAAATTACATTCTGAACACACTCCTAAGTTCAAAATCACCTAACGGATCTATCCAAACCGTAAAAACTCCAATAGGAGATCGTTTACTCATAATTCAACTTCCGATTGACTTTTCCAACTTAAATTCCTAATTAAGAACTAATTGTCTCATTCCACTCCAAAATCATTCTGAACCCGAACCAACTAACCCGATGCAACATAAAAAAGCTAAACAACACATAAAGAAGCAGAAGTGGGGGAAACCGAGCTATAACTCTCCGAACGACCGGTCAGGTCATTATATCCTCCCCCTCTTAAACAAACGTTCATCCTCGGACGAGTCTAGAAACATACCTGGAGTCTCAAATAGGTGTGGATATCTGCTCCGCATCTCCCGCTCGGCCTCCTAGGTGGACTCCTCCACAGGCTACCCTCTCCACTGCACCTTTATCGAAGCTATGTCCTTTGATCTCAACCTTCGAACCTGACGATCCAAAATAGCCACCGGCTCCACATCATAATTCATATCACCCTCCAACTGAACCAAGCTGAAGTCCAATACATAGGATGGATCGCCAACATACTTCCGAAGCAATGAAACATGAAATACCGAATGTACACTCGACAAGATGGTGGCAAAGCAAGCCTATAAGCCACCTCCATTATCCTCTGCAACACCTCAAAAGGCCCAATGAACCGGGGGCTCAACTTGCCCCTCTTCCCAAACCTCATACCCTTCATGGGTGATACCTTCAGCAAAACCTTCTCCCCAGCCATAAAAAACACATCACGGACCTTGCTGTCCGCATAGCTCTTCTGCCTAGACTGCGCCGTGCGAAGCCGCTCCTGAATCAATTTAACTTATCTAAAGAATCCTGTACCAAATTTGTACCCAAGAGTATAGCCTCACCCGACTCAAACCAACCAACCTGAGATCTACACCTCCTCTTATATAAAGCCTCGTACGGAGCCAGCTGGATACTCGACTGATAACTATTATTATATGCAAACTCCGCGAGTGGCAGAAACTGGTCCCATGAACCCCTTAAGTCAATAACACAAGCGTGCAACATGTCCTCCAAGATCTGAATAGTGCGCTCGGACTGCCCGTCTGTCTGAGGGTGAAAATTTATGCTCAACTCAACCTGCGTACCCAACTCCCGCTGCACGGCCCTCCAGAACTGAGATGTGAACTAAGTAACTCTATCAGAAATGATGCAAACACCCGGATGGATGGAATACCGCGAGTTGTGGGCCTACTCAAGAATCAACTCCCAAAGCACATCCACATTAGTCATACGTATTCGGACCTGCATCCTCATCACATCGACATCATCAATAGTCACATCCCTTGCATCACCTCGCCGGACCCTGTCCTGAAGAACGAGCAAGTGTGGGTCATTATACTGGCGCTCCCTGATACGGTCATAAAGAGAAGACCTGGAGACTACGCAAGCCAACACCCGACTAGGCTCCGAAATATCCAATCTCACAAATTGGCCCGCTAAGGCCTGAACATCCAATGCTAAAGGTCTATCTGCTACTGGAAGATATGCTAAAGTCCCCAAACTCTCTGCCTGGCGACTCAAGGCATCGGCCACCACATTGGCCTTCCCCGGATGGTATAGAATAGTGATATCATAGTCCTTAAGAAGCTCCAATCATCTCCGTTGACGCAAATTAAGATCATTCTGCTTAAACAGATGCTGCAGACTCTGGTGATCAGTATAAATCTCACAATGAACCCCATACAAATAATGACGCCAAATCTTCAAGGCGTGAACAATGGATGATAACTCAAGATCATACACCAGATAATTATTCGCATGGGTATTCAACTGGCGTGAGGCGTAGGCAATCACCCTACCCTCCTGCATCAAAACACAACCAATGCCTATCCTCGAGGTATAACAATACACGGTATAAGAACCTAAAGCTGATGGAAAAACCAACACTGGAGCTGTGGTCAAAGCAGTCTTGAGCTTCTGAAAGCTCTCCTCACACTCGTCCGACCACCTGAATGGAGCACCCTTCTAGGTCAATTTGGTCAAGGGCGAAGCAATAGATGAAAATCCCTCCACAAAGTGACGGTAATATCCCGCCAAATCAAGGAAGCTCCTAATCTCCATAGCTGAGGACGGTCTGGGCCAACTCTTCACCGCCTCTATCTTCTTTGATCCACCTGAATACCCTCATTGGACACCACGTGCCCCAAGAATGCTACGAGCCAAGACAAAACTCACACTTGGAGAATTTTGCATAAAGTTTCTCCTCCCTCAATATCTGTGATACAGTCCTCAAATGCTGGGCATGCTCCTCCTGGCTACGAGAGTACACCGGGATGTCATCAATGAAGACAATAACGAAGGAGTCCAAATATGGTTGGAATACAATGTTCATCAAATGCATGAACGTTGATGGGGGCATTGGTCAGCCTAAAAGACATCACCAAGAACTCATAATGGCCATAACGGGTCCTGAAAGCCGTCTTAGGAATATCTGAATCCCGAATCTTCAGCTGATGATACCCGGACCTCAAATCAATCTTAGAGAACACCCTTACTCCCTGAAGCTGGTCAAATAAACCATCAATACAAGGCAAATGATACTTGTTCTTGACTGTGACCTTGTTCAACTGCCTGTAATCAATGCACATTCTCATGGAACCATCCTTATTCTTTACAAATAGAACCGGTGCACCCCAAGGTGACACACTAGGCTGAATAAACCCCTTATTTAGGAGTTCCTGAAGTTGTTCTTCCAATTCCTTCAACTCTGCCGGTGCCATACGATACAGTGTAATAGAAATAGGCTGAGTGTCTTGCACCAAATCAATACCAAAGTCAATATCCCTGTCAGGCGGCATGCCCGGCAGGTGTGCGGGAAACACATTCGAAAAATCATGGACCACTGGAACAAAATCAATAGTGGGAGTCCCTGCAATGACATCCCTCACAAAAGCCAAATAAGATAGGCAACCCTTCTCACCATACGCTGATCCTTCAGGTATGAAATCACCCTACTAGGCACATAATCTATCGAACCACTCCACTCAACCCTCGGAAGTCTCGGCATCGATAAGGTCACAGTCTTAGCGTGACAATCTAGAATAGCATGACATGGAGATAGCCAATTCATGCCTAATATCACATCGAAGTCAACCATACTAAGCAATAACAAATCCACTCGGGTCTCCAGACGCCCAATAGATACCACACATGACTGATACACACGGTCCACAATAATAGTATCGCCTAGAGAACTAGACACATGAAAATATGTAACTAAGGACTCACGGGGCATATCCAGAAAATGAGTAAAATATGATGAAACATATGAATATGTGGAACCAGGGTCAAATAAAACTGAGGCATCTCGGTGACAGACTGAAACAATACCTGTAATCACGGCATCTAAAGCCATAGCATCTGGTCTGGCTGGAAGTGCATAAAAATGATCCTGACCACCACCGGATCGACCTCTCCCTCTAGGGCGACCTCTAACTGCCTGACCCCCACCCCGAGTTGGCTGGGCGGTTGATGAAGTGACTAGTGCTGAAGCCGAAGGCTGACTCCTCTGCTGGGATGAACCTCCCGTAAGACGGGGACAAAATCTCTTAATATGACCCAAATCTCCACACTCAAAACAACCTCTACCGGCCACTGCCAATGGGGGATGAAGGGAGCCCTGAGCACCAGAATAACCACTAGAAGAACCAGGCATAGATGAGCCCTGAACTGATGGTGCACGGGATGAACTCTAGGCTGGGAGGGCACTGAATGATGAGTGACCCTGATGAGAACTGTGAGAAGCATGTCCCGATAGTGCACCACGGTGAATTGGGCGAGCTGGCTGAGCAGGCCTGAATGTACGACCTTTGTCGTGCTGAAACTGACTTCCAGAAGGAACACTACCAAAACTACCAGATCCCCGAGGCCTCTTGGCCTCCCTCTCAACTCGCTCCTGGTGACGAACTGACTCAATCTCTCGAGCAATGTCAACCACCTCCTCAAAAGTAGCACGTGACACCCTCTCTCTGGTCATAAGAATCCAAAACTGATATAAGAGGCCATCCGCGAACCTCCTGATCATCACCCTGTGTAGGAACCAACCAAATGGTGGCTGGTCGTCCTGTCCGGTAGCACGTTTCCTGACCATCTGTGAGAGAATGAGATAATAGAAGTTTAGTTACCAGAATCAATGGATTCGCACGACAAGAATTCAAGAATGTGAAATTTTTCCTAAGGTTTTTTCAACCTCTCGAAGATAAGTACGGACGTCTCCGCACCGATCCGCAAGACACTACTAAACCTGCTCATGAATTGTGAGACCCATGTAACCTAAGCTTTGATACTAACTTGTCACGACCCAAAACTAACCCGGTCGTGATGGCACCTATAGTGGAACTAGGCAAGCCGACACACTCTTAACAATTCGATTTTTTATTAAAAATTTAGATAAAAAACTTTGTCAAGTGAAATTCTGAATAAAAGAGACAAATTCGAAACCAAAATGCGGAAGATAAAATCCCACCATCGGGCGTCACTAAGTCATGAGCCAATACTACCACTGTTTTGAAATTGAGCAAGAAACAATGTCTAGAAATAGCCAAAAAATACAAAATAGGAAGATAAGGAAGGAGAAAGGCGGGACTGCGATCACTAGGCAACTACCTCGCTATCTCCAAAGAAGTCCGTGACCGGAATAGCCAACAGCCGCTACCGTGGCCCGAGATACCTGAATCTGCACACAAGGTGCAAGGGGTAACGTGAGTACACCAACTCAGTAAGTAACAAGACCAAACTATGGGCTGAGATGTAGTGACATACTAAACATCAACAATTAACAAATTTAAACTGTATAGAAAAGTAGACATGCTTTCCGTTCAAGTATTAAGCTCAGGAAATAAAGTAAATGCGAGGCTGACAATGCAAGGTAATAATCTCAGCATATCTCTAAGTACCAATGCACAGTATGTATGAAATGTATCATGTACTCCCACTCTCAAGTGCTCAACCACTCGGCACCGCATATGGCCATCCGGCCAAGGGAAATCCATCCCGGAACATACTCGATGCTGACTATATAGTCACTCGGTACCGAGGAAAAAGGGTAATCCAACCCTGCGGAGAAATCCATCTCCAAGTATCAATACTTTGGACAAATCCATGTCCAAGGAAATCCATACCTCAATAATACTTCAGACAAATCCATGTCCAAGGAAATCCATCCCTCAATAATATCATTTGCACTCACTAGGGGTGTGTTACAGACTCCATAAGGACTCCTACAACTCAAGCGCTATCATAATCATCAACATACCCGCTGCGGCTTGCAGCCCGATCCCATAATTGTCACTCATCATCAGGCTCTCGGCCTCACTCAATCATCACTCTCAAGTCTCACACACACGGACTCACAATTCCATGAAACTAGTCTGAAAAATAATATGATGTGCCAAACAATAATATCTGAGATTGAGACATGATAGGATATGCATGAATAAGACAGAATACAAAATATCAATGAAACAAATGAGACGACAACAATAAACGACCACTCGGATCCCAACAGTATTGGCGTGAAGCCCTAACAGGATATCTAGCATGATTTACAGCACATTTACTTAAACACATGATAGAAACACGGGTATCAACAAGAAAGAATCACTAAGTGGTGCCATGGAATGAACCAGGCCATAATTCTCACGGTGCACGCCCGTCACTTGGCATGTGCGTCACTTCAATACTAATCACATAACACATAGCTCAGGGTTTCGAACCCTTAGAACCAAGTTTGGAAGCGTTACTTACCTCAATCAAGCCAAAATCCTACTCTGTGATGACCTTGCCCCTCGACTCGGCCTCCAAACGTCCTGAATCTAACCAAGAGCAATACAATGCAATCAATATAGGCCAAGGAAACAATTCCACATGAATAACTATCAATTTCAACCAAAATCCCGAAATTCACCCAAACCTGGCCCTCGGGCCTATGTCTCGGAATGCGACAAAAATCACAAACTACAAACCCCTTTCACTCACGAGTCCAACCATACCAAATTTACCAAAATCCGACCTCGTTTGACCCCTCAAATCCCCAAATCAAATTCTCCAAATTCCAAGCCTTAATTCCCTCAATTTCGTCCCCAATTTCTACATATTTCATGCTTAAACAGCTGGAAATTATCATAATTACGAGTATTAAGCTCAAATAACTTACCTCAATGTAATCCCCCTTGATTCCCTCTTCAAAACCGTCCAAAAGCTCCAAAAATCGAATAGAACTTGTGATGGATGCTCAAAAATTCGCGAAGTCCACCATTTATGCTTTCTGCAGCATTTTCGCACCTGCGGTCCTTCAGTCGCCTCTGCTACGCCGCACCTACCGAAAATCCATCGCAGGTGCAGATTCCACTTAATCTTCGAGATTCCGCATTTGCGGCCACACCCTCGCACCTGCGGTCCCGTAGGTGCGCTCCAAGACTCGCACATGCGCATCCAGCTCCAGCCCTCCAATATTCCGCATCTGCGGTTCATCTTCTGCATTTGCGATCATCGCACCTGCGGTTCCCACTCCGCAGGTGCAGAAACATCAGATTTAGCAACATCAGCTTCTTACTTCAATTTCCAAACTCTCTGTTAACCATCCGGAATCATCTTGAGGCCCTCGGGATCTCAACCAATAACACGAATAGGTCACATAGCAATACACGAACTTATTCGAGCCCTCGGAACACTCAAATCAACATCACAACATCAAATCAACCTCGGATTCAAGCCTAAGGATTTCTAAACTTCCAAAATTCGCCAACGACGCTAAAACCTACCAAACCACGTCCAAATGACCTGAAATTTTGCACACACGTCACAAATGACTCTACGAACCTTCTCCAACTTTTGGAATTCCATTCCGACCCTGATATCTAATCTACTGTCGACCGAAAATCGCCAAATTTCTAATTTCGCCAATTCAAGCCTAATTCTACCACGGAGCTCCAAATTACATTCCGAACACAATCCTAAGTTCAAAATCACCTAACGGAGCTATCCAACTCGTAAAAACTCCAATATGAGATCGTTTACTCATAAGTCAACTTCCAGATGACTTTTCCAACTTAAATTCCTAATTAAGAGACTAAGTGTCTCATTCCACTCCAAAATCACTCTGAACTCGAACCAACCAACCCGATGCAACATAACAGAGCTGAACAACACATAAAAAAGCAGAAATAAGGGAAACAATACTATAACTCTTAGAACGACCAGCCGGGTCGTTACAGTTTAAGATTCTTGCACAAACTATTGCCAATAATGTCAACTTCGTTGTTCTATTTATTCTGTTATCTACTTCTGGTTTCAATCAGTTTACTATCAGAGTAGTAAGATCTTCCATGGTGAACACACGGACCAACACTTCTCACAGTGAACCCACCATTCCTACTCTTGACCTGATTTTTCAATAATTGACGACTATAGCAGCGAAATTGGAAGCCATAGATGTTTTAGCCGTTGATGTGGTTGCATTAAAAGCACAGCACAGTGAAGATCACAACAACAAAGGGAAAGTTAAAGCCATACCAAAAGAGGGTAAGGTTAACAACATTTGGCATCGAGAAACTTTCTGGCGCTCACAGACAAAGATGGAATTTTTAAAGTATGAGGGAGGAGATCCTAGAGGCTGGATTTTAAAAGCAGAGAAATGCAAGGTTGATGTGGCTTCGATATACTTGGAAGGAGATGCATTGGATCTTTTCGCTTGGATCAACAGTTAGCGAACCATTTACTATTGGGACGAATTGGTGAAAGTAGTGCAAGAAAATTACGGACCTGCTGAGTTTCAAACCCCGACGAACATCCCGGTGATATCCAACAAACTGGAACAATGTTTGAGTATAGTCAAGAATTTTCACAACGAGCAGCGCGTGTGCAAAACTGGCCAGAACACTATTTGCTTGGAGTTTTCCTAAGTGGGTTGAAAGAAGACGTTCGCGTGGACGTTAGGATTCACAAACCTCGATATGTGTACAAGGCAATGAGCCTGGATTTAGAATATGAAGGAAAACAGGGACCTAATCGGTCCAGTAAGGCACCCACTTTGCCTTCTCTATCACGACCTCCTTCAGTTGGGACATCATCTCCAGCGTCTCGAAAATCCTTCGATTTTCTGTCATCCCGCTAACCAGTTACACGTCCTTTTCAACCACCATCACATCCAAACACTCGCCCGTTGACTCCTGAACAAAAAATTCGGCGAGACAAAGGCCTTTGCTATCGCTGTGGAGAAAAGTTTAGCCCTAGTCCTCACTGCAAACCTGGGACTTTTTCTCATCTGGATTTGATGCAAGAAGAGAACGCCAGATAGATTGTGAAAGATAACAACAAAAAGGGCATGTTTCCTACTGAAGTAGGCACAATTTCTCGAACTTCGACTTCAGGACAAGTCGTCTTTCCAGGAGGGGTGTACTGATAAGCCATGTATCTTCGAGAAGAAGCAAGGAAATTTAGGAGAAGACAATTCCTAGAGCTTTCAATTATTAGAAGTT
Source organism: Nicotiana paniculata (assembly GCA_005239505.1). Lineage (NCBI taxonomy): Eukaryota > Viridiplantae > Streptophyta > Magnoliopsida > Solanales > Solanaceae > Nicotiana > Nicotiana paniculata. The sequence continues at coordinate 70,928 of ML320776.1, read as the reverse complement.
ATTTGTTTAGCAATTTTATTATGGTTATTAGAAGTTATCATCTTTATCCTAATAGGTTACACAGTAGTTATAGCGAACCTATTATATAAGTAATAGATCCTGTAATGTGTAGGTGTCATTATCAGGAGCATTGTCCTCTCCACATGGACAACTTTATTGGTGTAGTTGTGTTTAAGATTCTTGCACAAACTATTGCCAATAATATTAACTTCTGTGTTCTACTTTTGGTTTCTATCATTTTGTTCACGCATTACTAGAGAATTACAATAGCAGCAAAATTTGTTCGTGAACCATACTAAGCTCCTGAAGAATTAAGGAGCTTAAATCAATTAGTAAATGGAAATATTGATAAAATTCAAATAAATTCTACCTTAGAATCCATTGTTCCCTGCAAATACTTTGAAACAGCAATTTTCATATATGTAACATATCAGTCACATTTGTGGTTCTTCTGTTACAGCTTTTTCTATACAATAGTACTCATCCGGAATTGTGTGTGTATATATGATAATAAGAATAGTTTTAAGATGAGAAAATGCAGTGAAGGAAGAACATTAGTTCTTCTACTGCAGATAAAACAATAAACAAATGGTGTAGTCAGTCCTAATTAAGCTAGCTTGCAGTTTGAAGCCCTCTTTGTTAATTAATTAATTGTCTTCTATGAAAACTTTGAAAATGTAATCACGAAAACGCCTTGAGTACGCCTTTGGATCGACTGCAGAGATGGAGTTGGGATCACATTGCATAGACTTGTATGCATGCTCAAGCTTCTTTGTAAGGTCATAGTCTTGAAGTATGTCTATGATACCAAAAAACAATATCACATCATACAACTCTCCTGTTGCTTCTCCTATTAGCTGAATCTCTCCTTCTGTAATTTTCCTCTCTGTCCTTTCAACTCTTGCTGGCATGTTTATTCCTAATTTTATGCTAGCCCACCTGCAATTTTAGACTAAAGAATCAAGAAACAATGTTTGACAATTGATGAATCTTAGATTTAGATACATAAGGAAACAGTACTAAGCTAGCCAACATTTATTAATGCATCACAGTTTATTAGGCCTAAAGTGTCTAATATTGGACAAATGTGTTTTAACTTGTTGAAAACTTACCCTGCCTGATCAAGAAGCAATTGATCCATATCAGCTCGAGAAAGACGAGGAACTGTCTCATTTTCTGAGCCTCCATTATCTGCAACAAAGTAAAGTGATGCTTATAACTTGATTGATATGAATCTGCTTGAGGGAATTTGACAGTAAACGGAACGAAAGTTGTGAATTGGCCAAATGAGAATGAATGTTCTTTGACAAGATTGAAAATTCTCTGTCATGATAGAAATGAAGTTATCATAGATTGAAAAGGGTAAAAAATCAAAGTGTTACAAAATTAGAACCAACCAATTGGTGTTCTACAACCAGAAGGTGTCTGGTCTCCACCACTATCTGCTTCTCTAAAATGAATTCCAACTAAAAGGCTGTAGTCCATCACTCCCTCTTGTTCCAAGAACTCACAATCCCTATCGACTTGCCTGCAAAATAAATAATTCTCAGTCTTTGACATTTCTATAAATGTCATATTAAGTAAGCAAATGTTGCAAAATCATTTTCTGGCAATTATTTTATGCGTGAATGAAAACGTCGAAAGTTTCAAATGTAGTCGTGTGTGAAGGACAGAAGGAGCCAAAGCAAAAAACTTACCTTTGGAATTCCTGAAACCATGTCTTTTGTAACCTGAAGATGAAGTTCAGATCAAGGTCTTTAAGGGTTGTGGTTGCATCAATCTCTGATTCTGGCTTATCAGTCATTCGGCCAAATGTTGATCCTTTCAAGTCGAATCGTCTATGAATTGAGTAATTTGTGCAAAATAGATTTCCCATGATAACAAACCGTACCTAAACCATTGATGAATGCATTAGAATTGAACAGATTTTTTGACTTTACTTTATGTTGAATACCTTCTTCTGTGCTGGTCCACTTAGCTTCACACAATGCAGGCCATAGTACTTAGTCACAAGGGTGTTCTCAAACGCTCGAACATGATTGAAATAGGCACTTAACATCCTTAAAAGCACCTAACAAATCCATTGGAAAGAAAAATGATGAGAAGGGACAGTGATCTTTTGCAGGGAAAAAAATAAACAGTGCTGATTTATTTGAGACTTACTTTTGTTTCTGCTTTCTTCATTGTCTTGATCATGTATCGATCATCGTTTGTCAAGTAGAAAAAACTTCCACTTTTTCCAGGGGAACAAAGCTCCCGGAGGGCATCATTACCACAAATTGATATCATATAATCAGCTGCATCCACTTTGAATAACATCCGTAAAGCCCTGACAAACATATCGATAAATGACTAGCTTCAAAAGTGTTTTATTTGGCACACTGAAATACTCCAATCTTGTATAATTAGGCCTTACCTGAAAACTTTTGGACAATAATCTTTCCATCTGAATTCACAAGACGGATGAGGTGGCGTTATCTTCGATCCTTCAGGTGGAAACCTTGTCCAATACTTCTCTCTAGGATCAAATGCTGATGGCTTGAGATCTAGTGATGGAGGAGGACCAGGCCTTCCTACTGAATGCCTACGCCATAATTTACATCACAAGTAAAAATCACACAAGAAAAAGCACTATTTTGAGCCTTGAAAAGGAACAATAAACACCAAGATGATAGTATCTCAATTTGCAAAAAAAAAAAAACACAAGTTAAAATAGCTACCTGATTCCCAACTGCAAATTGAGCATAAGCTCATAATTCTTATGTCCTCTGGAAATTGTCTGACCTTGCCTCTTTACAACCTTAGGAATCCTAATAGGGCTTCCTCTTAATAAATATCCATCAGTTTCCTGCAATCCAACCATGGAATCGTCCGAATTATAAGAAGTACTAGCAGCAGCATCGGATAGACGAATTCTCCCAAACTCCCTGTCTACAGGAGGTGCATCTATTCTCCCATCCAAGGACATTCTCCTTGGTCTAACGTTGTTGTCCACCGCCTTAGATGATCTCCATAGCGCGAGCTTTTTCTGTGAAGGCAATATGGGAACTTTCTCAGGCGGACAAATAGTACATTCTGTTAAGTCGACGTTGAAAACTTGCTGAGGATCCCATTCAAGATTGCCACCTTCTAACAATGATCCAGATGGATAAAAAGTACCATTTTGTTCGTTTGGATCTTTACTCCAATTTCCCACATAAAAACTCCCATCATTCCATCTAAATGTTCCATTTCCTTTAGGAAATCCATCTTCCCAATTCCCTTCATAAACATTCCCATTATTAGTCCAATACATATTGCCTTTACCACAAATTGTCCCATTCTTCCATTCACCAACATAATAATTCCCATTCTTCCATGTATACCTCCCATTTCCTTCTTGTAATCCCCTGCACCATTCACCATCATAACAATCTCCGTTCCCGTATTCCTTAACTCCATGTCCATGTTTCAAATTCATTACCCAAGAACCTCTATACGTATCGCCAGTAGGCCCCGTGTAAGTCCCATCTCCATCCATAAATCCGCTCTTGAAATTCCCCTCGTACATTGCCCCTGAGGGCCAACTAAACGTCCCCTTCCCCATCGTTTTCCCTCGAAACCAATCTCCAACGTACATACATCCGTCCGTCCACCAATATTTTCCCTGTCCATGTGGGAAATTATCAAGCCAATAGCCACTATAGTAATCTCCATTGGGAAGAAATCTCTCTGCATGGAAAATTTCTCCCCTCGCGTGCTCTTCAATATCTTCTTGTTGCTCTTGTTCATTTTCTTCTTCTACCTGTGATGATCCTTGGGTACCGAAAATCGTGTTCGTACGTCTTCTTGTTGCAGCCTGTGTTATCCTTATAGTTGCCTCCCACGCCTTCATGTTAATGTCCTTTTAATTTCTTCTTGATCTTCACATGGATCTTACCATATATATTTCTTGTGCGTTACTAGCAAAAAATTTGATGTGTTTTCATTGACAAAATGTTTGCATGGACATGCAAAGTTAGAAAATTACGTACTCTTTTTCTCTTTCTATTTGCTCGCTCTCTCTCCTTTTCTTTCTCTGTCCCTACTTTGTGATGTAATGAAGGAGACAACAAAAGAAACCAACTACATTCACATTCTTTGTCCACATTTTGACCCTTTTTTCCCAAACAAAAAAGTTGTATTCTTTCTCTCTTTTTGGTTTGTTAGAATATTAAAGGAGGTATCGTCTATCATTATTGGGAAAATAAGGACTTAATGCAGGTCAAAATGGTATGTCTAATTAATTAGAAAATAATATATATACTTAATAATTGGAAGAAGCCAATCAACCCGTGGATGGACCCATTTATCAAAAATAATACTCCTAAGAATAAGAGTAAGTTGGATAACGATATCTATGATTAAATTTTATTTTTATTTTTCGTGTAGTTTCGGTCAAGAAAGTTGTTTTTATTAAAACAAAATTAATAATGTTTTTTGTGTTGTTTGGATGGTTCAAAGGAAGACTTGTTCAGCTACAATAGCCGTTAAAACAGCTATGGAAATTGAGGCTTTATGACACTTGGAGGGATGAGCGAGTTTAGAGTTAATCTAATTAGCTATATTCGGAGATCATAAACTTCTCTTGAAACTACCTACTTAATGCTTCATTAAAGATTCTTTGTTTTGATTTCTTACTCTGTGTTTGTATCAGAGTCCTTATTAATTCGGATTCGCGTCGCATAAGACTCGTTAAAATGAGAAATGCTCTCTATCAAAATTATTTTTTTCTCACCGCTCAAAATCGAAACCTCTAATTAAGGATGGAAGAATCATATTCACCCCAGTATCCCACCATAACCCTTGGTGGTCTTAAAGATTCCTCATTTAAAGAAAATGCCGCATTTCTTCAATTCAAAAGCGTTTAATTCGTAGACTCACCAATTAAGAATACTAATCAGATTCTTTACTTTTTTTTAACAAAAAAAATATTTTTCTCTCACACATTCACCAAATGCGATAAGGATGTCTTTGAGTATATACTAACATCGTTTTTTAATGTAATTTACAACTGATTTTCAAAAGAATGGAATCTCGCCTTTGAAGTTATTTTAAGGGCTTGAGCTTAAAGCAAAAAAGTCAGAGATAAAGCTAAGAGCCTTTTGGTTTGAATAAATCCTTTTACCAAATTAATCTTGTTGATCAAATCCCTGGTTATTATATAGAAACTCATTTTTTAACATTTACAACAGCATATTATATATATAGTCCCCAAACTCTTCAGTTTATAGGAAAGATATACCACAAATTAACACCACAAATGAAACTCAAAAGCCTCAAAATAATACGTCGGTGATAATTTTTCAAAGGTCTCCCTTCCCTCTAAACTTCTCAACCCCAGCTAGAAGAAATGCCCGACCACAGCCTCCATGAAAGCCACATGGGGACTTCAATCCCACCAAAACCTTCAGATATTGAAAACATACACTCTCATCACAGTTTGCTCAAAGCAACTCGTATAGGGGCAAATTACTGGGGAAAATCCCAATTACCCATGAAGAAAGTCCTTCATCTACATTGATAGATGTGCAACAAACACCAATTATGCCGTGTCTACAAAAGGGAGGGGAAAGTATGATTAAAAGTATAACACTATCGGATCAAGACATCCAACGCATATATGGACCATGGAAATCCTCCGTTATAATCAAGTTGATAGGAAAAAGAATTCTCCACCACTACCTACGAACAAAAATACAAGCTCTTTGGAGACCTACGAAAATTTTTTCATTGATCGATCTTGGCGAAGATTAAACACAGTGAAATTCAATAAAGAAGAAAACGTCAGGAAAGCACTACTAAATGGACCATGGTTCATCAATGGTTTCTTCCTCTCCGTCCAAAAATGGACTCCAAATTTTGTAGCTACACGAGCAACTCAAAGTTATACTGCTATTTGGGTTAGATTGCCACAGCTTCCAACCGAGTTTTATGATGGAATTATTCTGGCCAAGATTGGAAATGGTATAGGCAAGCTATTAAAAATCGATGCATGCACATCCTCTACCATTAGAGTTTGCTATGCGAGATTATGTGTACAAATTCCACTGGAACAAAAAGTCCAATCTCTCATCCTAATTGGTACACATAAGCAAGTAATTTTATATGAAGGAGATAACATCTTATGTAAAACATGTGGCTGTCTAGGACATTCTTCCTTAAAGTTCCCCCACCCAATCAAACACAACCTACACGTAGTCAATGGTGAAGACCAAGACTCATCATCACTCACAACAAATAGTAAGGGAGAGTGGCAAACCGTTTTTTTTTTCAAAGAAGAAGAAGCCAATCACAAATCAAAGTGCGCAGGTAGCAGTGACTTCGAACAATAACACATATATAAATGTCAAAAAATTTTATGCCTTTACAGGTAAGTTTCTCAACATCCAAGAATTAAAATATGTCGATAAGAAATTTTATTTCCCCTCAAACACCCGAAAATGCAAAACTATTTAAACATGATGTAAACTCTATTAATAATATTAATCACAATATATCTAATGCTAATTGCGATATTAACACTAATAACCCTCCATTATCTAAAGGGCACATAGTTTCCAACCAAAACAATGGAATAGAAAATACCATTATTCCCCTATATGCAAGAACCCCACCCCCCTCCCCCAACACGGACAAGTGGAGAAAATGTGTCACTCCAAAACATACTTCCTAACTCCTATGTCCAAACGATTACACCTATAAGAGAAATCGTTAATGACAATCCTAATGAATCTATCACACCCAATAAAAATCAGCTTAGGAATACTATAATACACGAAATAACCTATAATAACAATAAACCACTGACAAACTCCACTAACACCTCTTTCATGCAAACTAATAATCATACTAACGCATCACACTTGGCAGAAACAAATGAACAAATGTTGGAAAAGATATCTCCACCGGATTATGTTAAATATCAGACGCAAAAAACCTCTTCATGCATGCAAATAGATCCTATCATAGCAAGTCTTCCTACTCCATCATCGGAAGACACTGCTGATAGCCAACAACCTACTATATTAAACAACATTAACACCCAAAATGGCTCGCACACCATTCACACTGAGGAGAAGATACAGGCTTGTCCAAATACAACGTCTCCATCGACCATATCCAATGGACAATCTACCTCTACTATCATCACAACTCCCTACTTCACCAGTGATCTATGCTCAACCTCCAAACCCTCCAAACCATCAACCATAGTCCTGGATCGAACTGGGGCTATTGGGACATGCAATATCCTTCAACATGCAGATCAACGGACATGACTCAGTCCTCATCATCCAAAATAAAACTACCTAGACCAGATGATCTCAGAAGGCATGCACCTTGCCATGACCAACTACATCAATTAGATGTGGAACAACATATTGCAACCACTGGCTCCATCGATGAACAAAAATCTAGCCAACAATATGCAGGAAATGTGGAACATTCCAGGGAATCCCAACACCCTAATGCCTCTGAACATCCCTCTCAATCTACCATTCTTTGCACCGGAGGAACTGTCAATGGTGAAACCCATATTCACTCGATGGGATGTGCAACAAACACCTAACACCACTAATTCCTCAACAACACTCCTCCATGCAAACGGAAGACCATGCACAACAACAGATGGACATGCAAAACCAAGAGCAAAATCAAGAGGAGGAGATAGAACACATCCCACATTAGGGAGAACCAAGGGTGGAATTCTCAAACCTAAGCGAGGTAAAAATACTAATCTTCAAGGAATGGCTGGACAAGAAGTTCATCATCAGTTGTCCACTAATACTATTCAAGTGCTCGATAGATTTTAGGCATCCACACAATCCAACAGTAGGAAAAAATGTAGTCATCCTAGTGCCATCCCACAAGAGGAACATTGCCATAGCAATGAGGGAGAACAATCACAACCACCGCACTCACTTAATGATGAATCAACCAGTTAACTTTGTTATTTGGTATGTCTGGGGTGCAAACAATGCTAATTTTAGAAGAAACTTTAGGAAAATTATGGACATACATAGACCTAGTATGGTAACGCTGCTAGAAATAAGGATGGCTACCCATGTCTCAATCTTGGAAGAGTTCAACTTTACATAGATGATTGAAGTACCAACGGAGGAACAATCTGGAGGAATGGTGATCCTGTGGAACCATGCAAGAGTTGTAGTGAACAACTTCACAAGAAGGAGTCAGGAAATCCACGCCATGATAGAGGTAAAAACAAACCATAAAACCTGGCTTTTTAGTTTGATATATGCTAGTACTGATAAAACTAATAGAGATATTCTTTGGCACAACATAGAATAATTATTTGACCAATATAAAGGTGCATGACTAATGGGAGGGGATTTTAATGACGTTATTATGGCACAAGAAAAAATTGGTGGGAAGGTAGTGAACCAAAATAGAGCAAAAAAAATCTTAGCTAGCCTATATTATTGTAAACTCTTAGACCTAGGTTACAAAGGTTGCAAATTCACATGGTCAAATCATAGAAAAAAGGTAAAGGTTTGATTATGGAAAGACTTGATAGAGTTTATGCTAACATGGAATGGATAGATCAATACCCTAAAGCCTCAATAATACACCTTCCCAAGACACATTCTGACCATAACCCTATATTGATATCTCTAAATTAAAATCAACTCACTTTGAAAAACCTTTCCGACTAGAATCAGTATCGTGCACGCACCCAGACTTCATTAATATAGTTAAAAGAAACTGGGATAGTAATGACCTCCTAACGACAACTAGCTCCTTTGAAAGTGATGTTAGGATATGAAGTAGAGAAATTTTTGGAAATATTCACAAACAAAAAAAAGGCAACTCCTAGCAAGGCTAGGAGAGATTCAAAACAGTCCAAAGTATAGTACTACTTCATTCCTTCAACAATTAGAAGTATCACTTACTCATAAATATAATGACATTCTCAAGTTGGAAGAGGACTACTGGAAACTAAGGTCTAGGCTTATGTGGATGAACGGTGGTGACGCAAACATAAATTTTTTTCACATCACTGCTACAAATAGAATAAGAACTAATAAAATAATTTTCTTCAAAGACGCTATGAAAAATTGGATAGATGATCATAATTGCATCATGCTCCACACAGTTAATTACTTTCAAAATTTATTCACAACTTCTCAAACACAATCTACTTGGCACACAAAAACAACGGTAACTCCTATAGAACACTCTCTTAACCTCTCATGCCTAGACTATCCATTAATGGACCATGAAATTGCTAAGCTAATATTTTCATTTAATCCCTACAAAGCACCTGGGCCTGATGGACTGCGTCCATTTTTCTTTTAAAGGTACTGGAAAAATATTAGGGACAAAGTAAATGAGTTTTGTCACAAAGTATTTAAGGATAATTGCATTCCTAAAGTTACTAATAGCACATATCTTTGACTAATTCCTAAATTTGAAAATGCTAATAATTTACGGAACTTTAGACCAATTAGCCTTTGTAATACCATCTACAAAGTTATTACAGAAATTATTGCCAACAGAATTAAACCCTACCTTACCAAATTAATTGGACCACACCAAGCTAGCTTCATCAAAGGATGAAGAGCTTGTGACAATGCCATTATAATTCAAGAGGTAGTAAAATATATTAGAAATTCAAAATCTAAACAAGGTCATATGATCCTAAAGATAGATCTTAAAAAATTCTTCGACAAGTTAGAATGGTCTTTTATTCATAGAACACTGAATCACTTCAACTTCTCCCAAAAAATTATTAAACTCATCATGTCATGCATCACTACACCCAGTTACACCATCCTTGTTAATGGTTCAAAATAAAAATCCTTCACACCTACAAGGGTATTAGATAGGGTGACCCATGTCCCTATATATATATATGTATATATATATATATATATATACTCTGCATGAAAATACTTTCAAAAATGATACACCACAAAATTNTCCCCCCCCCCCCCATCTTACTTATTCTTTGATGATGACCTAACCCTAATAGTCAAGGCAAACACCAAAACATCTCTCACAATATTAGAAAGCCTTAATAACATCTGCCAACTTTCAGGTAAGGTCATCAATAGAACAAAATCAAAAATGATAGTATCACAAAATTGCACTAAGGCAACTAGGATGGAATTATCCTCAATTTTTAACATCAAGCTTAGTGATAATTTTGGTACCTATCTAGGTTTCCCAATTGTGAACTCCAACCCCAAACGAAAAGACTACCAATTTGTGGTAGATAAAATGAGAGCAAAATTGAAAAGTTAGAAAGAAAAATGGCTAAATACTGCAGGAAGAAGCACCCTAGCTTCCTCTACCCTCAATAGTATCCCAAACCACATGATGCAATATTCACTACTTCCAAGCCAAACCTATAGGAGATTGACAAAATGCAAAAAGATTTTATATGGAACTCCTCACCAGAAAAAAGAAAAAATATATCTCCTAAGTTGGGATTCCATTACAAAAGACAAATGCATGGGGGGGGGGGGTTAGGAATCAGGAAACCCAAGAGAAAAAACTTGGAACACCTAACAAGTCTAGTATGAATACTGATTAATAATACAAATTCTCTATGGACTCAAGTCTTATCCAGTAAGTAGGCTCGTACTAGGAAAACTAATCAAAAATCCTTTTTCTGGAAGAGTATATTGAAGGGATGGTATTATTGCAACATAGGTACTAAGTGGGATATTAATAATAACTCCTATCTTAATATTTGAGAATCAAACTGGATACCTAATGTTTCAAAACTTAGAAACGCTATTGAAGGCCCCATAAAACAACATGAAGACAAGATTACGGTGGGCAAAATTAGAAATGGAAACAATTGGTCTTTCACAAATATTTCCTTCGAACTACCAATATGTATTACTAATAATATTAATGTTGTTAGTATTTATCACTCTCAACCTACTAACAATAGCAATAATATATGGAGCCTCACCTCAAATGGTATTTTCTCAACCTCATCTTGCTATAAAATCATTGATGAAAATGAGACAAGCCTAAAAGATTTTACCTGGATCTGGCAATTAAGATGCCCTAACAAAATAAAAAATTTCATCTGAAAATGCTACCATGATAGAGTAACCACTAGATTATACCTAGAGAAAATAGAGATTAATATTAACCCTATTTGCTCAACATGTAAGCAAGATGAAGAAAACATCCATCATATATTTTGGAAATGTGACACTATTAGACACCTATGGCGGGATTATGGTATTAGTTACAATTGCACTACAAGCTATACCCACTGGATCGATCAAATTAAAGAAACAAATCATACCTTCTCCCACAAATATCTACAGTAGATAGAGGTCTTCTTATTTGCATTATGGCAAATATGGAAGAATAGAAACCACAATAACCATAATAACACAAATTGCTACCTAAAATAGAATACCATTATTAACCATGCACTAGAATATAAACTAATGACTGAGAAGGGTACGGCAATCACAACCCAAAAACTTATTAAAATAAAATGGCATAAGCCACTAAAAGGATGTATCAAGTTTAATATAGATGGAGCTTTCAGTGGAAACAATTGCCAAGGAGGAGTTGGTGGTGTGGTAAGGAACAATGCAGGTAGTTGGATTATGGCTTTCAACAAAAAAGTATCCACTCTCTCAGCTACACAAGTGGATCTCCAGGCCCTCCAGGAATGTCTTCATGCAATAATAAAGCACAACTTGGTACCGGTAGAAATAGAAACAGATGCATCGGAGGTCATAAATATTTTAGGAAATTATCATCCTACTTACACAAACTTAGTCCATGATTGCATGTGGTTGATGCACCAAGCAAGACAGAAGGGACAAGTGGTTTTTAAGCATAGCTTCAGACAGGGAAATGAGGTGGCACACGTTTTGGCTAGGAAAGCTCTCATGCAGTCCAACATACATAAAATCGCTCTTTTTGCAACCCCCCCCCCCCTCCAGAGCTGGCGATAGGAAAATATCAAAAGGATCTGGAGAAACTTTATAGTGTAAAATATATTTCGCCTAATGTTTGTACTAAGTTGGCTGCTTTAGGAAACTATGATGCCTTACAAGGCACTAGTGCAAATGTTTGTAATATGTTGCAACTGGATGTTTAACTATTAATATATTTCCCTTATTTCTAAAAGAAAAACACCACAAACATAGAACAATAATGGATTTAAGTTATACACTAATCAGGTAAAAGTTTTTCATAATATCATTGTAGTTTAATCGGTGATAACATATTAGTTCATTTTCACCAACTTATTAAATATTAATATTTATTACGGAAAAGGGCCAAAACTATCCCCGTGGTATCGCAATTGATACGAAGTATGCCCTCCGTCCACCTATTTGAACAAAAATGCCCCTACCGTTATTTTTTTTGGCTCAACATTACCTTTTTTACTAACAAAAAATTTTGCAGAACAAAAAAAAAGAAAATTTAATTAATATTCCACGTGTCACCTTCTTATTGCCTAACTTAAACTTCACCCCAAATACAATCAAACCCACCCATAACCCTTGCGAATATTGACCCGCTCCGATTTTAAAACACAACTCTCTCTCTCTCTCTCTCTCTCTCTATATATATATATATATATATATATATATATATATATATATATATATATATATATATCTCCCTTCTTCTCCTCACTGTTGCTTGGGCGGAATCCACTGGTGAATCCGTTGAAAATAGCAACAAACACAACAGTCTCATCTCACTTGCAAATTAAGAATAGAAAATTATTATTTTACTAGACTTAGCATGGTAATCTAATCCAGAAAATGAAATCCATGATAACCAAAAAAAAATTCAAAAGAAGAAAACAAATACTAGTGAAGAAATTATCTAAACAATTGCCAACTATTATTAGTGTCGTGCCCCCTTTTTCTTGCAAAATCGGGTTTCAACATTTTTGGGACAACTCCTATTTTGAGAGGGTAGGGAATTGGAATTGAGAGAGTCTCCACCTAACGGATTAAGGTGTGTTAGGAAACCTAGAGCAAATAACTCATATAACCAGTTTACACCACCAGATATAGGGTAAGGTCTCAAGTTACCTCGAGGGGAAGGTGTTAGACACCCCTCGAGGTCCACAATGGTGGGTCCCGTCCGGACATAAATTAAGCGAATTAGTCTAAGCAATTTGGACAAATAAAATACTTGATTTATTTTAGAACAGGAATGAGGGGTCCTATGCTTTTTAGCCTATAGGATCACCCCGCGCAATACTTTGTAACTCCCTCAAGTCGGGGTGTTAATCATAGTACTTAGCACACAGACGATCATCTCCTTACTACTTGATTACTATATTTAAGTTGTTACTTAAGCGTTCTAGTTGATTCTAGCTTGTTCCCTATGCGTTCACTACCCGTCCCTTATCTATGGCCCTGGAGGTATTAGGAAATCTAATTGGGATAGTTCTAGACCAAGCCTACGTTGCTAAAAAATGTAAAATCTAGGTGACAAGAAAAAGCAGTTATGACTTTTAGATAAAAATAAAATATAAGCTCATATTGACCTCCACACATAAAACAACAAATGCACGCAATTGAATAAGCAAACTTTATTAACCTTAAAGTCCTATAGGCAGGATATTATGTGAGGAAACAGAGTGCAAAGGCAGTTTTATTAAGGCGAGTGTTAAGACCTATTATTTGCCTACTGATTTTATTCAGTATAATCTGGGCACTTTAGGCAGGAATACATCACAAATATAAACCAAGAATTACTATTAAGTCCTACAGGTGTATTGCCTAAGTGATTGACAATGACGATTGAATTCAGAACCAATTAATGGAATCCTATAGGCATGATTTCTACAAGTTTAATGGTTACAGACCTATAGACATGATTTCTAGGTGTAGCACTGATTTTAACTTTATAGAGACATGTTTTATTTCCCTTTTTAATCCTATAGGCATGCTTTCTAATTACTGTATTGACTTAAGTCCAATAGGCATGGTTTCTAGGTTTGAAACTGGTTTTAGTCCTATAGACATGGTATCTATTACTGAATTTATTTAAATCCTATGGGCATAACCTCTAGGTGTGAGACTGATTTTTATCCTATAGGCATGATATATATTGAACCATGTATGGGCAGAAATTATGCAGATTGCCAAGAAAACGATTAAACCAAACATCAAGGTCCCATAGGCATGATTACTAATGCACATTTGTTGATCTTATGAACATGATTTCTAATATGCAATTTAATGCCAACCCTATATGCATGATTTCTAATATGTAAATATAGAACTCAGAATTAATACCATCACGAAAATCCTATAGGCAGGATTTCTAAGCATACAGTAGAACTCATACAGTTTTTTTAACAAATGAGCAGAACTAACAGTATAACTAAATCATATAGGCAATATTTCTACCCCGTTTAACAAAAGGAAATAAGAAACCCCCCAACTTTACTAAATATCCCCAGAATCTGTTTATTACATAGTTATTACAGACCATGATAGCAAATGAATTACATAATAGTAATGGAACACTATAGGGAGCCTTCATTAGGCCCTGATAAACCTGGGAACCATGCCTTCCAACCATAACAACAGCATAGTGATTCATCCATAGCACATTAGAACTAGCTTTCTAGTGTGTCAAAGTTCCCAAGGGCCTTAGGGACCCAGGGCAATGTTCACACCAGAACCACACAATCAGAAGATAACTCACAAGAGATTGAAAAACCAATTCTCAGTGTGTCAGAGTTCATAAGAGTCTCATGGGGACCCTGAGCAATGCTCACACTGAGGTGGTTGAGAACCTAAAGGACTAAGAGTGGATGTTTTAAAAATCAGTATATAAAAGGAAGTAGGGGCAGATTTCAAAACAGTTTGATTTCAGAAGATACAAGGTTTAGAACACAGAATTGCATGCAAAACTACAAAGTTTACATAGCACATAGTTTTAAATAGGTTAACCTAGAAAAGAAACCTAACTATACTAAATGAGCATGCTGATAGTTAGGGCAACCATTTTAATCACAGAAGCAATCTTGGGAGAAATGTTAAGGCAAACAAGATGTCATGACACGTGAATTCAGTAACTATACAGATTTGCAAAGTTAGGACAAGTTAACTAGTTTCATGCTGGTAATAGGCAAAGTACAGAATAGATGCAGGATTAACAAACAGGGTGCCTAGACAAGTTTAAACATCAAGCTAGATTATAAGAGGATTCATATTATTCAAAAATCACTTAATCCTAAGTTATCAGTGCCACTTATAGGACTAGATGAGATCATATAATCATATAACATGATAGAATCATATTGGAATTAAAATATGCTAGTCGAGTAACACATATTATGAAAGCATGGAGAATGAAATTACAAGGGATTACGACATACCAGTTAAGCAAGAAAGCAAGTAAATATGCTACAACAGTTAAGTTCCAGAATCACTTGGCCTTGGCTTTCAGCTGACCAAGACCAGAAACAATAAGCACAAAATCAATGTGAAAGAACTAAGTTCCCAGTGAGAGTATGAGAGTTCAAGTCCTCTAAAGGGAATAGGGGAAAGGGTTTAAATAGTATTAAATTAGGCAGACAAATAAGGGAATAAATCAAGCATACACAAATAAGGAATGAAAATAATTCCCAGAATCAATTGAAGTCAAGGCTTAGTCAATTAACGAGTAATCGGACAAGCACTACTTAGAATAAGGTAAGTATCATATAGAATCAATCAACAGTCAGATTCAAGGTTAAAATAAGGTAAAAGAAATAATGAGAACAGAGTAAATCGAGCAGAATAAGAAAAATATCAGTACCATACGAGAAAGAAAAGATTAAAATCTCAGTAAAAGATTTCAAAACCCTAATTTTTTGGGTAAGCCATAAAATCAGCGGAGAAAACAAGGGTCACATGCTTTATAGGATGAATGTAGATGGGAACATATTCGCAGAAAACATAATCAAACAGATCTGGCCCTAAAATAAAAGGTTCGAAACCCTAATTTTAGGTAAGCCATAAAAATCGATAAAACACAGAAGTAAAGAATCAAATATTTTAGTAAAATGAACATAGACAGGGTTTATTCACAGAATCGAACCAGATCTGGTTTTGATTAAAGAAGATTTGAAACCCTAAATCGGGTAACTAAAAGATTTAACAAAAAATAAGCAGATTTATATGGAATAACATTAAAATAAAGTTTAAAACAGTTTTGGTTTGAATCGGAAAGCTCTGGAAACCCTAATCTTGGGGTTAAGTAAGAATCCACAAAATATATGAAAATATTCGTACTCACCGAGGTTAGAATGAACCCATAAGGAAATAATCAACAGGTTAGAGATTTTGAACCAGATTTGGTTAGAATCTTTCAAGATTTGCTTGCCATATTAGGCAAGCCATTGTGAAACACCAAAGAACGGGCAGCCAGTAAAGAGAGAAGACCAAATAAGGTAAGGAATCGTAGGTCGATTCCATTTCTGGGGTCAGAATCAGAAGAGCTTGGGGTGACGGAGCTAGGGTTTGAGAAGGGAAGGGGGAAGATATGAGAGGAGGAGTGTTTAGTGACGGCGATTTGGTGAAAAATGAATTAGGGTTAGAGGTAGGTTAGTTTAAAGGGGTTGGGATGCTATGAGCCGGCTGGGATGCTATGAGCCGGCTGGGATTAGAACTTAGGCTGGGCGGGTTAATTTTGACGGGTGTAGGTCTGGGTTAACGGGTATTTGGGTATTGGGTAGGGTATTGGGCTGAGGTAATTTGATTAGGTCCGAAAATTAATTAAGAAAAAAGGCTATACTTTAAATACCCAATTTAACATATAAATATTTAATAAATAATAAAAATATCACTTGTGCATGAAAATGATTTAAAATAATTATTTAACATTGTAAAAAATGTAAAGTGTTATTTTTTGTATAAATAATGTAATTATGCATATATATATATATATATATATGCGCTATTATTGTAAAATATGCAATTTTATCTTAAGGATGCAAATATACAATTATAATAAGTGTATAAAAATATTTAATCTTAATACGGATATAGATAGTGAAAATTAAATGATAAATCATCATAAAATTATTTGAGATGCAATTCATAATTATTCATATAATAAGAATGCAGGAATAAATTGATTAAAACCCTTTTAAAAATTATAGAAAATTATGAAAATATACTTGTTGATGCTCATGCACTATTTTGAAGGTATGTATGTATTTTTGAGAAATATGAGAAAAAATTGGGTATCAAAAATTAGTACATCATATGAACCCAATGTGTTTGAAAAGTGACAAATTGAACAATACTCGTTATACAGAGGAAAAAAGCTTATATATTAATAGAACAAAAAACGTTAAATAGAAATGCAAATTACATACGTAGTAAAAAATTAGAAATAATCATTAGTTTTTCATATGAAAAGACAAAAATATTAAAGAAAAACCTAAGAAATATCGAATAAAAAAACTTACACGATAGATACTGTGATGACCCAAAAGGTCATCCCGTATTTTCTAGCTAATCTGTGTTCTGAGGTCGTGAAAACCTCCTTCTATCTAACCTCGATTTGCGTGTGCAGCCGCACGTGTAGCCGGGAAGCCTTTGTGTGAAAAAAAACTGATAAAAATGATAATTTTGTATTAGAAATTTGAATAAAATTGACTTCGGTCAACAATTTTGATAATCGTACCCGTGATTTGACGGTCTCGGAGGGTCCGTAGGAAAATATGGGACTTGGGTGCATGCCCGGAATCGAATTCCGAGGTCCCAAGTCCGAGAAATAAATTTTTAAAGAAAATTATTTTCTGAAAAATATAAAAGTTTTTGAAAATGAAATTTAAGGTGAAACCTGTGATATCGGGCCCGTATCATGGTTCCGGAGCCCGGTACAGGTTCGATATGTTTTATATGTGCTATCTGTGAAACTTGATAAGAAACGGACTTAGTTTGACGTGATTCGGACATTAAATGCAAAACTTAATGTTTATAGAAGCTTTGAGGAATTTTATGGATTTTTAGTTTAATTCATCGTTTTAGTGTTGTTTTATGTGGTTTGAAACCTCGAGCGAGTCCGTGTTAGGTTATATGACTTGTGTGTGTGGTTGGACGAGGTCCCGGGGGCCTCGGGTATGTTTCGGATGCGATCATACCAGCACTAATGCACCGGATCCCATCAGAACTCCGAAGTTAAGTGTGCTTGGGTAATTGATTGCTAACCTACTTAGATGAATTTCCATGATTCCTAACTTAAATCTAGTCCTTAGAATTCAAATTTGGGTGGAAGATTTGGAAAAATTTTGATAAACTTCATAGAACAAATTATTGAGTTTTGATGGGTTTTTGACCTCCGATTTGAGTGAATGGGTGTCTGGAAAATATAATTTTTACACGATTCCGAGACGGGGCCCGGGGAACGTTTTGGGCGAGTTTCCTAATTTCGCGTATTAGCTTCGAACTTATTAGTTATTTTGTTTCCTTGAGATGATATTTACACTATGCAATCGAATTTTCTAGATTTGGGCCACCCGGAGTTGGATACTCGTGGCAAGAGCGTGGTTTTGAGTTGATTAGTGCAGTCAAGGTAAGTATCTTGCCTAACCTTGCGTGGGGGAACTACCCCTTAGGATTGAGTTTTCTATGTTGATTGTAGTCCGCGTACGCGAGGTGACGAGTGCGTACTCGGACTTATTTGCAAATAGATTGCCCATTAGGGATTTTAGGTCCTTATGTTCCCCGTATATGAATTGAACTTGTTATATCTGAATTCCTGATTTCTAGTTTCATCTCTTCCTGCTTAATTAGAAGTACTTGCCTAACATTCCTTGTTTCTTATTTGATCTTAATTGACTTAAATGAAGACTTTGCCTTTCCTACCGTTATACTATATCTTCCTTCATACAATGCCTATGTGACTAAAACTAGTATAATCGCGCCCTATAATTGTCTAACAAGTAACTGGAATATCTATACGTTGGTGTCAAGCATGCCCGTGAGTCGTACATTGTGATTTAAATGATTTTCCCTTAAGTACTACTTAGGTTTAATTGATGACCGCCCATGTTGATAGTATTTCTTTGATGCTGCTTATTTACTGAGCATTTGTTCAAGTTGAGTTTATTCGACGAAGCTAATTGTCTAAGTGAGATTGGTTATAGTTGATTCCCTTGCCGGGATGATTTAGCCTCTTGGTTTCGAACTTGAATAGATAGAATCGTCGTTATATTTGCCTTATTTTCCCCTCGTTATGTTGTTTCTCTTTGTGCTTGGCATTCCTTTCCGTGGCTACTTTTTATGAGTGAGTTTTTGCCATTTTGTGATTTAAGTCTTTCTATTGATTTGCTCATCGCACTTTACATTTGGTCTTGTTTGCTTTTGCGCCGGTTGTGACAATATATGTTGTTTATATTGCATTCTGGTTATTTTCCTCAACGGCTGCATTGCATATTTAAATTGGCACTACGGACAGAGATCTGGGAGCTTTTCCCCTGTACTGCATTGCATATTTAAATTGGGACTACGGACCGAGATCCGGGAGCTTTCCCCCTGTACTGTATTGTATATTTAAATTGGGACTACGGATCGAGATCCGAGAGCTTTCCCCCGGTACTGCAATGCATATTTAAATTGGGACTACAGACGGAGATCTGGGAGCTTTCCCCCTATACTGCATCGCATATTTAAATTGGGACTACGGAACGAGATCCGAGTGCTTTCCCCCGGTACTGCAATGCATATTTAAATTGGGACTACAGACGGAGATCTGGGAGCTTTCCCCCTATACTGCATCGCATATTTAAATTGGGACTACGGACGAGATTTCGGGAGCTTTCCCCCTGTAATGCATTGCATGACAAATTATGAGTTGCGGACTGAGTTCCGGTGGTTTTATCATTGAGGAGATTTGGATCGAAAGGTATATATATATACATATCGAAAAGTATAGCTGAAAAGAAATTATCTCCAGGAAAAATTATGTCTGAAAGACTTCTATTTCGAAAGTATATTTGAAAAGTATTTGTCTTTGCAGAAAAAAAAATGATATTTGAAAGAGCATTATTTGGGAAAGTATATTTGAACGCCACGTATTTTTAAGGAACTATGTTTTAAATATCTCTCTTTATAAAAATATATAAATATACATTCAGAGGAAGTATGTTTCAAAGAAAAAATTTCTCTATTCCGAAATGATTATATCTTTAAAGCTTTTGAAATAAACTCACGATTTAAAGGTTTTCACTCGAAGGTTTGACCAGCTTTATTGAGTTTATTGGATAAGGCCTGACGTGAATAAATTGATGCAGTGCTGAGTTTCTAGTGTTTTATTGGGTTGTGATTCCCAACATTTGGATTGCATTCTTTCCATTTTCTTTGTGTATTTCTATTATGTTGTCCGTTGATCGTAATTATTGAATTTTCTTCCGTATTATTCGATCGTACCGTTAATTATATCGAAAAATCTTTAGATATATATTATGTTTCGGTCATTTGTATATTTATGTCTTTTTACTTATTAGACTAGTGGTGTCTTGGCTAGTCCTCGTCACTACTTCACCGAGGTTAGTCTTGATACTTACTGGGCACCGATATGGTGTGCTCATACTATACTTCTGCACATTTTTGTGTGCAGATCCAGGTTATTGTTGTTAGTAGCTGCGCAGATCATTGCTGAGGAGACTCAAGGTAACCTGCTGCTGCGTTCGCAGGCTTCGGAGTCACCTTCCTGTTTTATTTTTATTCAACTGTACTTACTTATTCCTACACAGTTGTATTTAGATTTGGTAGAAAGATTTCGTAGAGCTATGACTTGTATTTACTGGATTTGGGAAATTGTAAACTCTGTCAAGATTTCTATATCGAGACTGTTATAATTCCTTTATTATTGTTGTTGTTCAGTGAAAATGTTAGGCTTACCTAGTCCCTAAGACTAGGTGCCATCACGATACCCAACGGAGGGAAATTTGGGTCGTGACAAGTTGGTATCAGAGCTCTAGGTTCATAGGTTCTACGAGTCATAAGTGAGTTTAGTAGAGTCTTACGGATCGGTACAGAGACGTCTGTACTTATCTTCGAGAGGCTACAGAACTATTAGGACAATTTCACTTTATCGTGCGAGTTTATTGATTTTGAAGTTTGAAATTATCGTTCCATTCTCTCACCGATGGTGAGGACACGAACAACGGTTCCTGATGATGTTACCCCAAAGCAAATTTCGTAGGGGTTAGAGACAGATGCCAATGAGGAGCACGTGCCGCAGTTAAGATGCCTACCAGAGCAGCCGTTGAGGAGTCTCCAGTAGTTCTAGTTGGGGGACAGGTACTGGGGGCGCCTGTTACTACCCCGGACTTCAGGAGACCTGAGCGTAGTTTTTAGTACAATTGGTACATCGACTCAGGCAGGGTTGATTTTAGTGCATCAGTTTCTTTAAAGATAAGGGGAGGAGTTCAGACTCCCAGCGTCTACACTCCAGAGCAGTGAGATCATATTGGTCTGGTTCTAGTTTTTATGGCAACACGGCATGTGGTTTCAGTTCAGCCCGTGGTTAGGACAGCAACATCGGAGGAAGAGCACCTTGGGATTTAGAGGTACTGGAAGTACCGCCCTTCTATCTTTCAATGGATTGGTGGCGGATAATTCCCAGGGTTTTCTGGAGGAGTGTCACTATATTCTTCGTACTTCGGGTATTGTGGAGACGAGCGGGATTACTTTTGTCACCTCTCAGGTCCAGAGTAGTGGGTTGATCAGTGGTGGCGGCATATGAGTTGGGGTAATCTGGCCGAGTTAGCTTCACTAGCATGGATTCAGTTTTCGGAGATGTTTTGAGGAAGGTTGCACCTCATATCCTTGGAATGTTCGGCGCGAGGAGTTTGAGCAGTTGCGTCAGGGAGCCATGTCACCATTGGAGTACGCCGTCAGATTCAGTGAGTCGACCAGTTATGTACCTCAGTTGGTTGCTTCAGTTAGAAGGCTAGTCCGTAGATTCATTTAGGGACTCAGGCATGATATTTGGTTCAGCAGGACTCGAGAGTTAGAGTCGGATGCCTCGTTTCAGCAGGTAGTAGGGATCGCTCGCCGGTTAGAGAGCTTGTGGGACCGGGAGCGAGAGGACATACGAGATCGAGAGTGAGGGTTCAGGGAGGCAAGGAGGCCTCGTAGATCGTAGAAATCCACTAGTCCTTTATATGGAAGCAGGGTACCCCCACAGTAAAGGTTTCGTGGGTCAGCCAGTTCAGTTTGCATTACCAGCTTCGCTTGGGAGATTTTCAGGTACTCATGGGTCTCAGAGGATCCGTATAGTATGTTTTCCACAGCCACATCGGCAAGATATTGTTCTCAGTGTGGAGATGTTAGCCACAGGGTGAGAGATTGTTCCAAGATTCAGGTAGGTGTGTTATAGCAAGGTATTCAGGTGGGTAGAAGGCTTCCAAGAGGGGAGGCCCGACCCGTTGATGTGTTGCATATAGTAGGTTAGAGGCCGTCGTGCCAGATATCATCACCCAAGTATGGCTTGATGTGATAAAGTGGGGTACCATTGTATTTCACTATAGTCCTGTTGGTCAGGACGAGTTTCCATTATTTGTTGTTTCATTTATGAGTGATTTTCATGTGTTGCACTCTATTTTTTGCTTGCTCATGTTGGGAGATTCTATGAGTAGTAGCCCGTGTCTATCATTGTTTTATTCATCCTTGCTAGTGATGAAATTGGGAGTGAGTCCATGTCGTCCTTCGTGGTAAGCTTTATGTGATCTCCTAAGTATTTTGTTTACGAACTATGATTTGATACTCCATTGAGATGTGAGTTAAGTGAGCGCTATGATTTTGTTAGCCGAGATGAATTAGCGGGAGATCTCTATTGGTATGATATATATTTGACATGTGACATAGAGTTGAGGGCGAGACCCTCGTGATTCTTTATGATATGATATGTTTGGACCGGGCTGAGTACCGCGGTGGAATTATTTTTATCAGGATGGAATCCTTGTGATTTGTTTATATGCTTTGCTTCTTCCTTGTTATATTGCCTTTGGTAAGTCAGTATTGATAGAGAGTTATGCCTATGGGCTTGTTTGATAGTACCTGTATATGCTTTTATTTTCATACTCAGTCATTTCGTTATGTGCTTCTGTAGTTTAGCTTGCGGGATGTGTGCACGGTGGTGTTAGTTGTGACTCGGTGATTCGTGTGTCTAATGATGAGGTCTTCGTGTTTATTGCATCATTATCGATATTATGGGATTTGGAAACAGATTTCTTCCATATGTGGGACTAATTGCCAATGTTGAGTTGATTTCGGGCAATAATTGTGATCAAAAGTGCTATTGAGCCTATGTGTGATTTGCTATGTTGTGTGGCCTGCCTTGTGGGCATAGACCTGAGTTGAGGCTAATACCGGATATGGATTCAAAATCAGGTCTTTTGGAAATGAGTAGAAGGTGAGGAATTGCGGTATGAGGCTTATCAATGATGATGAGAAGGCTATATTGCAGTTGTGATGATGTCATCAGGCTTATGTAGGTTGGGGTGACGTGGGATCACCCGTGGGTGTGTGTTGGAAGTGCGCAATTAGTGATTGGATGAGTTCAAAGTGAATCTTGGCACGTTCGAGGACGAACGTTTGTTTAAGAGGGGGATATTTTGATGACCCAAAAGGTCATCCCATATTTTCTAGCTAATTTTGTGTTCTAAGGTCGTGAAAAACTCCTTCTATCTCACCTCGATTTGCGTGCGCAGCCCTGGCGTGTAGCCGGGAAGCCTTTGTGTGAAAAAACTGATAAAAATGATAATTTTGTGTTAGAAATTTGAATAAAGTTGACTTCAGTCAACGGTTTTGGTAATCGGACCCGTGATTTGACGGTCCCGGAGGGTCCGTAGGAAAAGATGGGACTTGGGCGTATGCCCGGAATCGAATTCCGAGGTCCCAAGTCCGAGAAATGAATTTTTAAAGAAAATTGTTTTCTAAAAAATATATAAAGGTTTTTGAAAATGAAATTTGAGGTGAAACTTGTGATATCGGGCCCGTATCATGGTTTCGGATCCCCGTACAGGTTCTACATGATTTATATGTGTTATCTGTGAAATTTGGTAAGAAACGGACTTAGTTTGACGTGATTCGGACCTTAAATGCAAAACTTAATGTTTATAGAAGTTTTGAGGAATTTCATGGATTTTAAGTTTAATTCATCGTTTTAGTGTTGTTTTATGTGGTTTGAAACTTCTAGCGAGTCCGTGTTAGGTTATATGACTTGTGTGTGTGGTTGGACGGGGTCCCGGGAGCCTCGAATATGTTTCGGATGCGATCATACCAGCACTAACGCACCGGATCCCATCAGAACTCCGAAGTTAAGCGTGCTTGGGTAAGTGATTTCTAACCTACTTAGACCAATTTTCATGATTCCTAACTTAAATCTGGTCCTTAGAATTCAAATTTGGGTGGAAGATTTGGGAAAAAATTGATAAACTTCATAGACCAAATTATTGAGTTTTGATTGGGTTTTTGACCTCCGATTTGAGAGATTTTCATATGTTTAGACTCGTGAGTGAATGGGTGTCCGGAAAATATAATATTTACCCGATTCCGAGACGTGGACCCCGGGAACTTTTTGGGCGAATTTCCTAATTTCGCGTATTAGCTTCGAACTTATTAGTTATTTTGTTTCCTTAAGATGATATTTATACTATGCAATCGAATTGTCTAGATTTTGGCCACCCTGAGTTGGTTACTCATGGCAAGAGCGTGGTTTTGAGTTGATTAGCGCAGCAAGGTAAGTATTTTTCCTAACCTTGCGTGGGGGAACTACCACCTAGGATTGAGTCTTCTATGTTGATTTTAGTCCGCGTACGCGAGGTGACGAGTGCGTAATCGGATTTATTTGCAAATAGATGGCCCTTTAGGGATTTTAGGTCCTTACGTTCCCCGTATATGAATTGAACTTGTTATATCTGAATTCCTGATTTCTAGTTTCATCCCTTCCTGCTTAATTAGAAGTACTTGCCTAGCATTCCTTGTTTCTTATTTGATCTTAATTGACTCAAATGAAGACTTTGCCTTTCCTACCGTTATACTATATCTTCCTTCATACAATGTCTATGTGACTAAAACTAGTATAATCCCGCCCTATAATTGTCTAACAAGTAATTGGAATATCTATACGTTGGTGTCAAGTATGCCTGTGAGTCGTACATTGTGATTTAAATGATTTTCCCTTAAGTACTACTTAGGTTTAATTGATGACCGCCCATGTTGATGGTATTTCTTCGATGATGCTTATCTACTGAGCATTTGTTCAAGTTGATTTTATTCGACGAAGCTAATTGTCTAAGTGAGATTGGTTATAGCTGATTCCCTTGCCAGGATGATTTGGCCTCTTGGTTGCGAACTTGAATAGATATAATCGTTGTTATATTTGCCTTGTTTTCCCCTTGTTATGCTGTTTCTCTTTGTGCTTGGCATTCCTTTCAGTGGTTACTTCTTATGAGTGAGTTTTTTCCATTTTGTGATTTAAGTTTTTCTATTGATTTTCTCATCGCACTTTGCATCTAGTCTTGTTTGCTTTTGCGTCAGTTGTGGAAATATATGTTGTTTCTATCGCATTCTGGTTGTTTTCCTCAGTAGATGCATTGCATATTTAAATTGGGATTACGGACAGAGATCCGGGAGCTTTCACCCTGTACTGCATTGTATATTTAAATTGGGACTACGGACCGAGATCCGGATGCTTTCCCCATGTACTGCGGCATATTTAAATTGGGACTACAGACTAATATCCGGGAGCTTTCCCCCTATACTGCAATGCATATTTAAATTGGGACTACAGACGAAGATCCGGGAGCTTTCCCCCTATACTGCATCGCATATTTAAATTGGGACTACAGACGAAGATCCGGGAGCTTTCCCCCTATACTGCATCGCATATTTAAATTGGGACTACGGACGAGATTCCAGGAGCTTTCCCCCCTGTACTGCATTGCATGACAAATTCTGAGTTGCGGATTGAGTTCCGGTGGTTATATCATTGAGGATATTTGGATCGAAAGGTATATATATATATACATATTGAAAAGTATAGCTAAAAAGAAACTCTCCAGGAAAAATTATGTCTGAAGGACTTCTATTTCGAAAGTATATTTGAAAAGTATTTGTCTTGCAGAAAAAAAAAATGATATTTGAAAGAGCAGTATTTGGGAAAGTATATTTGAACGCCACGTATTTTTAAGGAACTATGTTTTAAAGATCTCCCTTTATAAAAATATATAAATATACATTCAGGGGAAGTATGTTTCAAAGAAGAAATTTCTCTATTCCAAAATGATTATATCTTTAAAGCTTTTGAAATAAACTCACGATTTAAAGGTTTTCACTCGAAGGTTTGACCAGCTTTATTGAGTTTATTGGCTACGGCCCGACGTGAATAAATTGATGCAGTGTTGAGTTGCTAGTGTTTTATTGGGTTGTGATTCCCGACATTTGGATTGCATTCTTTCCATTTTCTTTGCGTATTTCTATTATGATGTCTGTTGATCGTAATTATCAAATTTTCTTCTGTAGTATTCGATTGTACCATTAATTATATCGAAAAATCTTTAGATATATATTATGTTTTGTTCATTTGTACATTTATATATTTTTACTTATTAGACCAGTGCTGTCTTGACTAGTCCTCGTCACTACTTCACCGAGGTTAGTCTTGATATTTACTGGGCACCACTGTGGTGTGCTCATACTACACTTCTGTACATTTTTGTGTGCAGATCCAGGTTATTGTTGTTTGTAGCTGCGCAGATCATTGCTGAGGAGACTCAAGGTAACCTGTTGTTGCGATCGCAGGCTTCGGAGTCACCTTCCTGTTTTATTTTTAATTAACTCTACTTACTTATTCCTAGACAGTTGTATTTAGATTTAGTAGAAAGATTTCGTAGAGCTTATGACTTGTATTTACCGAGTTTTGGGAAATTGTAAACTCTGTCAAGATTTCTATATCGAGACTGTTATAATTCCTTTATTATTGTTGTTGTTCAGTGAAAATGTTAGGCTTACCTAGTCCCTAAGACTAGGTGCCATCACGATACCCAACAGAGGAAAATTTGGATCGTGACAGAGACCCATTACAAAAACAAAAAAGAATCTAAATTTTTGGCATAAAGAAGATTATTACACTTCCTTCCATTTTCTATAAAAATAATTCTGATAAAGAACTCAATTTTGGGTTTGCCTCATGAACAATCATAGAGATACAATTCCTACAAAACGCTTATTAAAACGAAAATGGCGAAGAGGCATAGAGGTGCGTGTATGAGTGAGAGAGAGAGAAAGAGAGAGTTATATTTTAAAATTGGGGCCAGTCAATATCCGGGCAAGTTACAGGTGGATTATCTATAATTTGTCTTAGGTTTTTGTTAGGCCAATGGGACGGTGACATATGGATATTAATTAAAAAAAAATAAAATTTTCTATTAGTAATATAGATTACGTTGAGTCCAAAAGATAACGGTAGGAGCATTTTTATTCAAATAGGTGGATAAACCAATATCAACACTTCAAGGTAGTTTTAACCCTTTTTCGTATTTATTATAGAGACTTAACTCTAACTAACCGTCAAAATGGGCTTGGCCCATGAGTCCAGCCCAACCCAGCATGCTATTTGGGTGGGGTTGGGCTAGGATTGTTTGAACCCATTTAAAATTGAGGCTTATAAGCCCGGTCCAAGTCAGCCCGCTGACTCTTGAGGCTTGACCGGGGCTCGGCCGGCTCGTGAGCCAAAAATTAATTAACTATTAAATATTTTTAAAAAGTAAAAACTATTAATTATGGTCTCCATTCCCCAACCCTAGATGGCTCTTTACCCTTCCATATCAACTATAATTTAGATTTTTGACATGCATGTAATATGACAAAATTAATTTTTCTTTTGCTTAATTAATGACGAACTCAAAAAGTTTTAGGTAGTCAATAGTAATATTTTTTCAAAAGAAAATATTACTTTGAGCTACCAATGATCAGTTTGGATTACTTTAATATATTATTAATATATAAACTGCTCTTCAGTATAGAAAAAGATCAATTTTAAATACATACAAAAAATTTGACCACTAGCAAATTTCAGAAATTTTAAAAAATTTATGGATTATAATGATGAAATCGACAAATGATGTTAATCCTAAATTAGAAAATCTCAGCATATAAACTTATTGAAGCAATCTCTGAATGTGAGGAAAATAAAAGAAAAGTATTAAGACATGTAACTTTAAAAAAGAAGAGCTAAAGATATAGAGAATTCACATTTCAATTACGAGATTCCTCGTCAGATATCAAGATTATTATATGCTCTAAGCAAATAGAAGTTGTTTATATGATTAATTGACTACGTCATGAAAACACATTTAAGGATTTAAAGAAAAAAAAAATTCTAAAAAAAATTGAAGGGTCGGCCTGCCCCAGCATGCGGCCTTCTTAGGGCTGACCATTTTAAGGCCCATTAATATGGCGGGCCAACCCATCCTAGCCCATCAAATTTAAAAGCCCACGAGGATTGGACTAGACTGGGCTGGGCTGGCCCGTTTTGACATCTCTAGACTCTGCAACATATTTGACCTGAAGGTGTAAATATGTGTTACATCGTCGATCCATAAAACTTAAACAGATAATTGGGATTAAAAAGAAGATACAAGTGTCAAATAATTATATTTACATATTCGGATAAGTTCTTGTAATTTGTTTGAGACTGAAGCATAGTTATTCGAATGGGTAAAACCGAAGAAATTGTTCAGAATTCTTAGACCTTATTGAATTTGGCAAGAACAAGTACAGTAGCAGAAGTAACAGCAGGAATGAAAATCTCATCAGAAATTGCTTGTGGCTTTATTCTTTGCTTGATAAATAATGCTGTCACAGGAACTCCAAATAGATAAAACAGTGTATCTTTGGCTCCAAATCCAGTAACTCCTGATTCACGAATTAGATGACGAAGAATTTTTCGAAACTCATCCTCTGTCAATTTTGTTCCTTCCACTTTGTGATACTTCTGAAAAATAAAAAATTCACCAAAATTGTTCTAATTAATTGTTGGATTATACATTATTTGAGTTACAAGACCGAAGATGGAATAACTATTTTTTGTTATATTAAAGTAATTTTAACAAGTAAAATTATAAAACTGAAACATACTCCCTCTCCCTCCCCCAATATATTACGAATTTGAATTAAATATGATATGAAATTTGAAGAGAACAAACTTACATTGTATACTCGCACTAGAGTTGTAGTGCTTGGAATCTTAATCTGCGTACTCCCCTGCCTTCTATTAATTTCTCTACAGAATACAAAAATAAAAGAGAGTGAAAAACTTTTAGTTTTTTTTTATTCTTCTTTTATCCTTGTGATTAATTAAAAAAATATACTAAATTTTCTTCTCGAGGACCCCAAAACAGTGCTTCAGAATTTCTTCTCGATGGGGCAATGTGATCAATTTACAATAATGAAATCAGGCATGGTTAAAATTTCTGTAAACATAAAGATCATAAATGTAGGAAAATTAAACAAGTTGCAAACAATATAGATCATATCATAGCTACTTTTATTATATTTAAAAATACTTTTGTCAAAGATAAATTTGTTTAATCTTTTTTAAAGAAGAAATGAATTCCTTTTTAATCAGTTACATCACATATATAAATTAAATTTTAGTAATATGAAAAACTAATTTACTCGACAGTTTGGCAAATTGCATGGTAAAAATCAGCAGACGTCCTTCTAAAATATTTGTCGTAACATATTTCTATAATTTCATCGTCAATCTTCTCATCTCTTCCTGCAAAATAAATGACAAAAGCATTAGAATGCAGTATATAGCAGTTGCACTTGTAAAAATCTCTGCTCACATAACTAAAAATTTCGAGAATGAAAAACTTGTTGGTAGAGAGCGCTTTACCCCCTTAGTGTGTATTCGGGTCTCAATATAGTCGGGATATGAGACGGTTAAACAACAATAACTCACAAAAATACCCTTATGATCACTCTACATATATAACATGAGAGACAATAGAGAAGTAGTTGAAAATATATGAGTGATGCTTATACACACCCTGAAAACTTTGACCAATTTTCGAGATAGCTTGGAGAGCTCCTTGACCAATTTTCTTAAAGGTTCCCATAATTTGGAGATTAAGAAAAAATAAGATGAAAATGGTGGAGCTAAGGAGGAAGAACTTTATATATTATATTATATACTTTAAAAAAGAAAGATGTGATATGAGGCTTGGAAGGTAGGAAGAGTATATTATATTCCTTGAGCCTTGTGAGGCATGGACAACTTTTTATGAACTTCTCTAAATCTACTTTGCTCGGACTCTCTGAAAATGTGGCAGGATACGTGTCGGATTCTTCAAAAGTAGTGCATTTTTGAAGGATCCGACATGGGTACGGCAACATTTTGAAGAATCCGCGCAACATAGTTCTAAATAGCTTTGATAATGTATATTAACTAAAAGATAAACATTCTCTAGTCTGATTGCCTAAGTGAGATGATGAGATCAATTGCAAAAGGAACAAAGAAACTTGAAGCAAAAATAGCATATATTTACACTTCAATTAGTAGAATTGTGTATTTTTGGTCTCAAGGGATAAAATACTTGTCTTTTATGCAAAGAAAACTATTTTCATATCTTGCAGTACCAAGTATACTAGATTCTACTTCTGCCGAGTGTTACATATCATTTGATAGATAAGCGGAAGCAGATTCCAACACGCTGAATGCGACCCAACAAGAAACATTAATATCAGAATACCCAGAGTTGAGTAATAAACAGTAGTAAATACTTACCGACGTATTTACACCAAACTAAGCAATTTATCTTATGCTGATTAAAACTAAAGTAAGAATACATATCATTAACTATAATTAAATGACAAATGTGTATACGAAAGCTGCATATTATGCATCCACTGATTTAGTATAAACACCGAGTGCAATAAATTTTACACTAGGTGAGAACACATGTTATGCAGAGATGAACTTTTCCTGCCCTTAATAACACCGAAAAAGCGGGGTACCGATGACTGACAAATGGAATTTAAACGATAAGGCTATACTAAACCAATATCGCAAATTTGTAGATTAGGTGAGTAAACTATATATGCATATCTATTATCCAAATAAAGTCAGAATGAAACTGTTAACCCAAATACAGATCCACCATGAAAAGTTGCTATTTCTTCATCTTGGCAATGGGAAAAATGACATTGACTCAGTAAAGAAACAGCAATCAAGATAACATCGATAGTCTACCAAAACCTACACAAATTACAACATTCAGAGAAAAATTCATAAACAAGTCGTGAAAGGCCGGTTACATAATTAAAACTGCCAGGATATCACTCGTATGCACGATGCTAAGCTCCCTCTCCCAGCGTCCTCTTGGATGTGCTGATGTAAAGCACTGCATGTAGAAAAACTCTCAATATTACCTTCGAATCATTAGAGGCACGGGTACACTAGTGCAGAGTTAGATAACGAGTTTTTTGCTTACCATTATTTCCCCGTATGAAGGCATCACCATATTTGTTCTTCAATTGCCCATTTACATATTCTTCTGTTTGTTCCATTGCTATATTCATGTATCCATCTAAGCAGGCTAGGATACCTACACCATACAATAACAATTAGCATTTGCTTGAGTTAAGAGTTCTCCTCCAACATACTGAAAAATGAACATTACCAGCTGAAGATCTTCAGCAATTTGCAATGATAAATTAACTTACGCCATCAGTCAGGTTTTAGCTAGATTGCAATGAAGACCTCTCTCTAATAAGACTTCCGCCTTACCATGTAACTATGCAGGTTGAAAGAAAAAGTTAACTTTGCCTGTGTGAGCTCGCTCATATTGCCGGTTCCAAGCCCGAACAACGGAGGTGGTTTGCAGTAGGCTGACAGCCATCGTAAAGCTAGTCAGCGTTATGATAAATTAGAGAACTTCTAGTACATTTTATTTCGTATAATATTGGTCTACGATGAGTTTAAATAGAGTAACATTGTCAGTGAGGAACTGAGGATTCATATACCCGACCCACACTTGCTTTGAGATTGATGTGTAGTCATTATTTTTGTTGTTTCGGAGTCATCAAGCAGATATTTAAGGAGTAGTGGCGTATATAAATGAATATGGATAAGCCTTGCAGCATACATGCAGCTTGTGGTGTATGTAATGTAAGACTTGGCTCCTCACCCGTCGGCTATGTTGCTCGGACTCTTCAAAAATGCCGTCCGGTCAGATCCTCCAAAAGTAGTGCATTTTTGAAGGATCCAACACAGGTGGCGGCAGCATTTTTGAAGAGTCCGAGCAACATAGCCCGTTAGTATCGTCTTAAGTTCCTCCAGTTCTATATCAAGTTTTTGACGCATGAAATTCAATGGATCAGGTTTATTGTATTAACTCAAACATCATAACCATGGTCAACAGTCTTTCACATTCCCTCTCTCCGATTCACTGTCAGACTCGAATTTATATCCTTTTTCTTCCAAATCTATCATGGTAGAACTGATGTAGCTCAATCAATTAGAGCATTCTTTCCCTCAGCCTACAATTCATCCTTCTCCCTCAGGAACCCTAATATTGTCTAGTCTCTTTCCATAAACAAAGGGACCTCCACCATGTTTTATGAACACCAAAGTTGGTAGCAGGCATGGTGGGTCAAATTTATATACTACCTCAAAATTAGTACTCATAGAACTTTATGGTTGACTCTCGTTAAAGTATTCTTCAAACGTCAGTCTCCATTTGGGTCATGTGTTATGATTTTTCCACAGATGTCGTAACGATAAAACTTAATTAGCCCATCCATTTTGATGTGTCATATTGTTTGGATTCAGCTCCTCCCCAGTGAGCATCCTCTCCTGTTCATCCAGTTCTAATTTAAATTTTTGACACGTGGCCCATTAACAATTCAATAATCTGATTTATCTTATTGATCAATATAGTTTAACCATAGTTAAAACACAATATTTCCCATCATTCCGCCAAAATATAGTATACGTCATTGGCAGAATGATAGAAAAGATTATCTTTTAACTTTGGCTAAAGTATACTAATTAGTAAATTAAATCAAATCCATTGAATTGTTAAACGAACACGTGTCAAAAATTTAAAGTGGAACGGGACGAACAGGAGAAGATGCTCACTAGAGGCGCTGATCCATAATGTGATGGCTCAGAAGGATTGTAGCTGAAAATTTCCCTTTGTAAGATACACTACATCAAGAATATATTGCAGAGAAGGAGACCAATACCAAATGACAATGCAATGATGCATCCATAAGCACCAAGAAAGGACAGTGAAGTCAAATTCATAGAAAGGTTTCTCTCGGCATAGCATTTTATTGAGGAACCCAATGGCAAATATACAAAACAACTAATAAAACCAAGCATTCATACAGGAGATCTAGAGGACAATAAAGTATATTAACCAATTACACAGTGCACATAAACTTTGCATACAGTATTTCCAACTTCCGCATATGGGTAAATCTCTCAGAATGAATGTTCAATATGTTAATTGCGTCAAATGATTATTAACTTCAGGGTAAAAAGCTTAGTTTCTCTCCAAGAATGCATGTCACAGATGCCTAACACCAAGATCATTTGTTCACAAAGTATTAGTCAGTGTTTTGGAGAGCGAGAAGCGAAAAAAAGCGAGGAGGCCTTGCTTCATCGAAGCGAGAAGCGAAGCACGCGCTTTTCATGTGAAGCCCAATTTAATACATAAACAAATAAATAAATATTAAATAGGCAAAGATAAATGACCAAAAATAACATATTAAACAAATGTTTCAATTCTTAAATTAAGAAGTAAATAATAGATACTAAAACTAGATAGTCAATAATCCTCAAAAGTTATAACATATTAAGCAAATGCAAAACCAAATCACAAAAGGAGCAACATCCTGTTCTGAACAACCAAAAAAAAAAATGCATAGCACTCGCTTTTAATAGAAAACAGGGCAGAACAAAGAAATGACAAAATTAGAAAAGAAGAAGAGAAAGAGACGAAGAAAAAAGAGGAGAGGAGTCGAACAGTGAACAGCAGAAATTTAAAAAAAACAGAGCAGAACCCTATAATAGAAAACAAGGCAGGATAGAAAAGAACTTAAGAAATAGAAAGGAAGAAGAGAAAGAGAAGAAGAGAAAAGATGAGAGGAGTCGAAAAGTAGCAGAGAAAATCAGAAGAGGAAGAGAAGAGAAGAAAGAGAAGAAGCAGAAGAAGAGAAACTTACCTGAAAGAGGACAAGAACTCGAAGGCTAGCAGTAGCTGAGAGAAGAAGAGAGTCGTCACAGCAGAGAAGCAAATGTGTTTGGAAGAAATGTGCATAAGTGTATTTGAATTTTTTTTTCTAAAACCCTAAGATGTGTTTAGAAGAAATGTGCGCAAGTGTATTTGATTTTTTTTTCTAAAAACCCTAGGCAGCCGCTGGACCTTGCTTAAGCAAGCTTTTCTCGCTTTTTTCAATCGCCTCGCTTCTCGCTTTTTGGCCTGAAGCGTGCGCTTATTTACAGATGCTGCGCTTCAGGGCAGAAAAGCTTAGACCCCTCCCTCGCCTCGCTTCTGCGCTTTAAGCGAGAAGCGCTCACTTTTAATAACACTGGTATTAGTACATTTTTATTACAGAGCAGCTCTTACTTTACAATCCATCAGTTTAGATATTTATTACACAGGTAAATTGGGATGAGCGCTAGTTCTGTGGACCATTAATAGTCAATGCAAATGGTTGTCATCGTTTGCTTGATAAGGCAAATGGTGGTCATCTTAAATCACAGGGACTAACAAATATTTGAAATGTGATGATAAGGAAATAAATATCTGCAACGTGAGAATACTCAACATTTTTCACTCTAGTATAACCTTATTGCTCTGTCTAAGCTTTAGTATCTCAAGGAACATTTCATCTACTCTTGTTACTAATTATGAGAGGTCAAAATACAAATCCTGAGGTGAGAAAAGGGCAACTACCGCTACATTTGTTACTAATATACGTGATACTACGGTTTAGTCATGTTGTCGAGTATAAAACTATTAATAATAACAATGCATAAGCAAGAGAACAATAAGTTCAAAAGAAATATAAGAAACAAAAGGAACCAGAGTGACTAACCTCGATAGTCAACACCTGAGTTCAACTTAACAACAACAGGTCGTCCACGAATAGACTTGAGAAAATCTGCTGGAGTTTTGGTGGTTGCTGATCCTTTCTCTCCTGTTCCACTCATTTTCAATTCCTTGCACTGTAGCATCTCAAAAGCAGTAAAGTATCAGGATACAACTTACAAACCAGGATAAAACAATGCTATCCGAGTAAGTTACAGTAACATTTGACATAAGAGAGTTAACGGTGGTATCAGAATGTAGCCGTCACCTACCACCAGGTTTTTTACCCTAGAAGTATTTTAAAGGGAAAGTCATATTTTCTGATATAGAAAAGAACTCAAAACTGAAATCCGATTGCAACATTCAAATGGAGTTCTGAGTCTCCAACTACAATTACAACAACAACAGTAACAACAACTACAAACCTAGTGTAATCCCACATGTGAGGTCTGGAGGGTAG
Organism: Nicotiana paniculata; assembly: GCA_005239505.1. Lineage (NCBI taxonomy): Eukaryota > Viridiplantae > Streptophyta > Magnoliopsida > Solanales > Solanaceae > Nicotiana > Nicotiana paniculata. Next base: position 35,355 of record ML320776.1, on the reverse strand, counting down.
TGTGTGCACCCTTTACCCCCTTACCTTGTGAAGATAGAGAGGTTGTTTCCGATACTCTCAGCTCAGGTGAAGCATAGTCTCCAACTACAATTGATTCTGCAATTTCTAGGTGTGGTGTTATCAAAGGCGAAAAGTGCAAAAAATCTCTAAGGTCCGTTGGGGCTTTAAGCGCAAAGCGCAAATAAAGCATGGGCTTTAATGAAGAAAGGCGCAAGTGGAGAAGAATTATAAATATACATGTGTAGTTCAAAACTAATATCGATAAGCATGAATACCCAATATATGGACAAAGAAATTGAAGAAAATTTACGATAAAGAATATCAATTGTTTAGCGTCGCCTCTTTAGGATTATGCTCATTGGCAAGGAAGAGTATGCCTTGATGACAAAACTGAAGCACCCGCTAAGCGAGGCGAAGCGCTCAACAGATTTTGAGCCTCGTTCCAGGGCTTAAGCACGCTTTAAGTGTGCCTTTGATAACACTGTAGGTGTCCTAATTCAACTTTTAAGATGATTGTATTTCAATTTTTTTTTTTGATACGCATGTCATCAAGTAAATAAATCGGCTTCAAGCCCATTATCGGACAAGACATCCTTTTCAACTGGGTGGGATCAAAGTCAGGAAGATGTCGCGCATGTCGGAGTTCAAGTCTTACCCTCAAAAGTTAACACAAATTTGCATGCAGGGTGCAGTGAGTATTCCATTCAGAAATAGACCATAAAACCGATTTACTGGCTACGTCCTTGAAGGCCTATCCACCATTCTCCACAGTACATGCAAAGTTGTTTAACTTTCGCATGAAGGGATCAGAGCCCTGGACTCTACGAGTTTCTCCTGTAGCATCACTAGCGGGGACCCCTGCAAGCTCAGCCATCACAGCGTAAAGTCCCTCATGCGCATCAGAAAAATCTCGAGACTTTTGGTTTTTTATATTATATATGAACCAACTACAAAATCCATAGCAAAGGATCAAACTTGCACGAGCTTGCATTTTTTGATATACATCTCACTAAGAGACAAGTCTAGAGCACACTAAACGACTTAAGCAAGTGTTAAATAAATCTAACTGAGTTTTAAGAGATTCCCAAGGAACTTCACAACTATTCTAGTAGATCATGAGGTGTAGAAAGAGCCTTTGTTTTTTTTTTTTTGTTTTTTTTGTGCAAACTCTAGATGAGTTCCAACACTCATTACAAAAGAAACGAAAGAGCTCTTTATACATATAGCGGCTCCAGACCTCAAACGACTTTTACAAACTAAAGTGAACCAGAAGACAACAAATAGATTTATCTTCTAATGAATAGCTCGAAGATGGCTTAAATTGACACCTAGGCATACCCTATCTTAATGGTCGATACCGCACAATACAAAGACGTAAACTCACCGCGTTTTGACTTTTCGGGTCGATAACTACTAAAAATCAACGTTGAAAAGAGATGAATCACAGGAAAGGCATATCATGAGATCCTAACCTTAGGTCTAATAAGGCTCAAACTAGCCTAAAATATTCCAGGACATATTTTATGTGACTACATCCACCTAAAACCACAGCACAAACTTTTTAGTGTAAACCAAATGATACTCCTCCGGAAAGAACAATCAAAATTTATCCTCCAGAAAGACTTTCAACTTAGCTGAAGATTGTACATGTAAGAAAATGTTGTTTGCCATCAACAAAATGTGCTCATCCCACAAGACCCTAAACGTATCGCTGAATTGCACACTTGCAGTACAAGACAAATCCCACTAAAAAAAATTGGCAGTTATAGATAGATGTCTTCATAATTGGTTGTGGGGTTTTCTCAACTCATATCTCTTTAAGTTAAATTTATTGTTTCCAATAAATCACAAATCTAACATCTTTAACCAAGGCTTTTCATCAAATTGATCAAAAAAATTGTTTCTTTTAACTGAGAAACTTGCTAGCATTACAAAGCGGGATAAAAGTTAGTAGTACTTTTCGAATTGTCAAGCTCCAAGATCAGAAATTTAGTACAAAAACTGATTCTTTCCCTAAGATTAGTCAACTTCCTTCAATACAATCAGCTCCAGGGAAAAAATAACAAAAAAAGGAGTAAAACATGAGCAATTAAAACAAATTCTCAAAATTAACAAAGTTTCTTTATCTTAATTTTTTTGAATTGTTGTGGTTTGACAAGTAAAAGATGCGGGACACGAAACCCAAATCAAAATTACATAATGCAACATGGATTTTGTATTTCTTGGAGCAAATTGTAGCGATCGAAGGACAACAATTTCAAAAAAAAAAAATTAACGCAGTAATTAGGCAAAGTAAGAGAAAAAGAAACAAAAGTTCAAAAGTGTAACGCACTAAAAGAAGATGTACCTCAACGACTGATTCTTCAGTTAGGAAGCAAAGTACAGAACAGAGAAACTTTGAAGAGGAGAGGGATTTTGTGCGAAGCTAGGGTTTTGCGTTCTTCGCTTACTAGTTTTGAACTCGTGTATATGAGGGGTCTTATTAAAGACTCCTTACAGTCCAATAGGATGTGGAAATTGCAGATTTCACCCTAACGGTTTTGTTATTGTTGTAAACTATTAATTAATGTGACAAATATTTGAATGCATTCCTAAACCCGTCAAACAACAATTAGTGGTCCTTTGGTAGAGTGCATAAGGTAATGTTTAATATGGTGTATTAGTAATGTTGATATTAGTTATATTTATGTTAGTTATGCTGACATATCTTTTATCTATTATTTGATTTGATGTATTAAAGTATTGCATAATTTTTAAAATAATTATTTGTTTACAAAAATGACCTCAAAACCATTCCATCACTCTATCTTTTTAAAAGAAACATATGTTGGGAAGTGTTTTATATGAAAAGTTTAAAGAAAATTATTTGATTTGTCTACCTATATTGTAGTATAGAACTAAATATTTATTTATAAAAAAGGAAACATGCTAAGTATTTATTTATTTACTAGGGATACAATTTTATTTCTTATTATTTGGATTATTTTAAACTTGCATTAATATAATAGCATATTTTAATCAAGCATAAACTATGAAGGATAATTTTGTCTTTAACTAAGCTAATGCATGCATTAAAACTCATTGCATTCCATAATACTATGGTTCTCTATGCATTAGTTATGCGTTGGATAATACCAAATAGGGTGTATAACTAATGCATATGTTCAAAAGATCTACCAAATAAGGTATTATTAATACAGTCAGACGTATTTGTAACAACATCCCTATATAACAACACTTCACTATAAAAGTCAATTTTTTTCCGGAACTAACTTTTATGTTATGTTATAATATATGTTCTCTATAACAGCACTTCGTTATAACATCCAAAAGTATTCGGAACAAATGAGGTTGTTATAGAGAGGTTTGACTGCACACAAAGCTAATGCATGCATTATTTTATCTAATGCATCATACCAAACGACTCCTAACTACAATCCATCCCAAGTTAATTTGAACTCAATTGTATACACACATATATATATACATTCTCAAAATCTTAAATAATATTTTGGGTTTATAATATTTCAATATAGTTCACTAGTTTTTTTTTGTTCAAAAGAAGCAAAAACAAATGGTCCAAGCCCCCCACATATTGATTATTTGGTATAAAACGCGTAGTTAGTCGTTAGAGTCGAACTGGATACTTCTTTTCAAAAAGACCTCTGTTATAAAAGAAATTAAAATGTGCAGGAAAATACCTATTTTATGCACCTTTGTTTGTGTTCTAAAATATTATCCCATAATAGGTAAATACTAATTCGAACAAAATACCATACCAATAAAAGTACGGCGCGTGTCGTTTATATACTCATTTATTACTTAATCATGGTAAAATATTGTGCGTTCTCACTTTAATTTTTAACTATTACAACTAAATTGACTGACTTGGTATTAAATGTCCAACATAATTACGTATTTACTCTCGTAATAGAACTCACACGCTCTGATTGAGCAGGATGGTTGCAGGTGTATTCTATTTAAGTTTGTATATGCAAAAGAAAATGGAGGGTAAATAACACCAATGGTCATTCAAGTTAAGCTTTATAACACAAAAATTATCTTTCTAAACCCTAGTTAACATAAATATTAAAGCCACTAGAAAATGTTATTTTTAGCCTGAAAGTGACGTGGCTATCTTGATTTTCTTAATAAAAAGAGTTAATTTCATAGATCTTCCTCCAGGTTACGCCTCGTAATACTCACTTTTCTTGTGATTAACGATATTACGCTTATTTTACTTATTTTAAATTTTTTGTAATAATTGTCTTTACTTATTAACAAAAGTATAAAAATTATAATTTAACTAATTTACTCTCATTAATATACTCTTAGTCAAATTAATTTTATTAACATTTTAAAATTCCTTTAAAATAAAGGTAACCGGAAAGTAAAAAGCAAAAAAATCAAGAATTGAACATGGAGAAGAAGCAGATAGAAAACAATATAAAAAATTAGAAGAAAAAGGTGAATTAAAATAGGAAAAAAATAAATGAAAAAAGAAACATCCAATATATGAAGTATAAGTTAAAGTTGATCGTGCTTACATTTTTAAATGTGAAGAATTAAGGACCTTCAAACAAAGCAAAGAGCCTTTTAGGAGAACTCAGGTTTTACCGAATAATCATAATTTAAATAATGACTATGATGATGATTAGGATAAATATCCTTCTTCCAATGATATTTAGTTACATTATTATTTTAATTCCAAACTAAAAAATCGGTGGAGAGGAATTCAAGAATGAGATAGTAAGTTTAGAAGATAATTCTGATACCGTTCAGAAACTGGATAAAGACAGTGTCGATATGCATGCCAAGTTAATCGAAAAAGGATTATTGTGAAATGTGATTATGAAGGACTTTTTAAATAAAAATACGTTTATAAAATTAATTAAATAAAAGTATATACTAGTAAAAGTAAATTTGTAACGACCAGTCGTTATGAGCATTGACACTTCGCTTAGTGGTTTGAGGGCATGAGTAGCTCCGTATGATGTATTATGACTTGTGTGAATCGTCGAGTTTCGTTTTCAGATTATTCAGAATTGATTTGGAAGAATGGATTCATGATTTGAAGCTTTAAAGCTGGAATAGTTGACCAAGTTTGACTTTTTAGTATTTGGCCTTGGATTGGAGATTTGATAGTTTCGTTAGGTCCGGATGGTGATTTTGAACTCGGCGTATGCCGGATTGTATTTGGATATTTCTAGAAGGTTCTAATTGGAGAAAGTTGTGAATTTGATAGTTTGGAAAGTTCATGAGTTTGACTGAGAGTTGGCATTGAGGTTCCGGGAATTGGAATAGCTTCGTTACGTCATTTGGGACTTGAGTGCAAAATTTGAGTTCATTCCGAGTTGATTTGATATGTTTCGGCGCGAGTTTGGGAAGTTGAAAGTTCAAAAGTTGATTTAAGTTTGATTTGAGGCGCGATTCGTCACTTCGATGTTGTTAAGCGTGATTTGAGGCCTCTAGCGGGTCCGTATTATGTTATGAGACTTGTTGGAATGTTCAGACGAGGACCCGAGATGCTCGGGCGTGTTTCAAATTGATTTTAGACCATTTTTCTTCATGTTTTTAGTATTGGTGTGTCCTGGTTTTGGTGCCTCGATTGGTCTTCGCGATCGTGAAGCATGTGGCGCGACCGCGTAGAGGAAAACTTGGAGCTGGCAGATTCTTAATCGCAGTCGTGATTGGAGGATCGCGACCATGTACCTTAGAGCTGGTTGCTGTTCGTGTTCACATGGCGTAGGCAGCATTCGCATAGTGTTAAGAATGGGCACCTGGGAACTGGAATTTCTTCTACTCGTTCGCGTAAGAGGTGATGTGTTCACGAAGGGTGGGAGTCTGTATGCTTCACGTTCGCATGGTTCAATTCGATCGTGTAAAGGATTTGTTGGAGGAAGTATGGTTTGTTCTTCGCGTTAGCGAATCTTTCTACGCGATAACATAAGGTATTTTATGGGGCAGTGCTTTTCCTTCTTCGTGATTGCGATGTTTTTTCCGCGATCGCGATTCATTTATTCGCCTAGTGATTATAAAGTACTCTATTTCGGAGGTTTTGGCCATATTTGCATATTTGGAGCTAGGGAGATCGGATTGAGGTAATTTTTAAAGCGATTTTTCACCATATGTATGGGGTAAGTGATCTCTTCTCGGTTTTGATTTTATTTCATGAATCTATCTTTATTTTTGGCCTTTGATTGAGGATTTCAAGAGAGAAATTGGGGGGGTTTGTCTAAAGTTTCATAAAGTGAACTTTTGAGTTTTGAACATCGATTCAGAGTCATATATGAGTGAAACTAATATGGTTAGACTCGTAATTGAATGGGTTGTCGGATTTTTTGAGTTTTGTCGAGTTCCGAGATGCGGTCCCGAGTTTGACTTTTTGGTTGACTTTGGGCTTTTGATTAAAGATTCGACCTTTATCAATTGAAATTGTTTCCTTGGGCTTCATTTGATGCATTCGAGTTGCTTTTGGCTAGTTTCGAGTCTTACTGATGTCGGTACGCGCGTTATGACATTTTTGGAGCACCGTTTGGCTTGCTCGTGGATTTGGCTTATTCGAGGTAAGTAACACTTATAAACTTGATGTTGGGGTATGAAACCCTGAATTACGTATTATATGATTGATGTCAAGGTGACGCGTATGCTAGGTGATGGGCGTGTGAGCGTGCACCATGTGAATTGTGATTTAGTCGATTCTGTGGAACTGTGTAGCTATCTTATCTCAACATTTTTACTGAAATCTATGTATTCGAGCACTCGAGTTGTAAATTATGCTAGAAATCATCTCTAGACTATATGCTTATCCTGTTGGGGCCCACTGATGTCATTTCTGTTGTTGAGTTATTTGTTTACACTGCAATTACGTACTCAGTCATACACATTCCTTTGTATATCATATCTCATTCTCTGTTACCATTTATTGATACATTACATCAGCATTTTGGGTTGATTTCTCATGACATTATGAGCTCGAGAGACTAGAGAGATTGTTGACTGAGTGAGGTTGAGGTCCTGATTGTGAGGATATTGATACTATATCACGTGAGTTATCCGTGCGGATCCATATATTAATACTATGACACGTGAGTTGTCTGTGCAACACGTGAGTTGTTTGTGCAGATCAGGCTTTATTGATTCATGCCAAGATTTGGCTTATTATAGTGCTTGGGCCGGATCGGCCCCTCCGGAGTCTGCACATCCACAGTTCTCGTAGTTGCTACCAGTTATTATGTTTGGGCTGGATCTACCTGGGTTGGATCTGTCATGTGCAATACTGAGTAAGTGAGTGTGTCGAGTGATTGAGCGTGATGAGTGGAAAATGTGAGACAATGAGATTGAGTACTCTGAGAGTGTGAGTACATGAGTTCATCACTGAGATGCATTGCATTTGACATGCGTACTTGGGATACATGCATAGGCATGCATTTCCTTCTGCTACACATTAGTAGCATTCATGATTTCACCTGTATATTGACATGTAGGCATAAAGATGAATTTTTCCTCATGCTATCTGAAAATGAAACATCTTATTTATTGTTGAAAGGTTTTTTGGGGGAAAATATAGTTTTCAAACTTACCCATATATTTTTGGTATTTCAACGAAAGGTTTGGGATTTACTGTTATACTTAAAAAGCATGCCTATTTTTGATAACTGTGAATGAGTTAAGCATCTTATCTCCGAGTTATTTTCTTGCACCACTTTTATTATATTGTTATGAGTTGTGTCTGGTTATTGGAGTTGGACCCTCACCTTTGTCCCAACTCATCACTACTTTCAACCTAAGGTAGGTTTGTTACTTAGTGAGTACATGGGGTCGGTTGTACTCATATTACACTTCTACACCTTGCTTGCAGATATTGGATGTTGATGTTGTTACGTACGGTGGGAGCTGGATTGCAAGGTGTACCTGCTCCAGTTATGGCTATCACTACTCCTTGGTAGCATTAGATTCAGGTTCTGTTCGTTTACATTTCAAACAGATGTTGCAATTATTTCAATTCAGTTTTGTAAAGAAATCTAAATCTTAGACGTTCATGATTTGTATTACCAGTCCTTGAGAAATTCTTTGTATAATAGTTCAGTTGTATTATCATTTCTTCTCTTAATAGATATCATTTGAACAGGTTTATTGTTAGTTGACTTAACTAACAGGTTGGGTTAGGTGTCATCACGACTAGTTGGATTTTGGGTCATGACAAGTTGGTATTAGAGCTCTAGGTTCATAGGTTCTACAAGTCATGAGCAAGTGTCTAGTAGAGTCTTGCGGATCGGTATGATGGCGTCCATACTTATCTTCGAGAGGCTACAGGGAATTTAGGATAAACTTTCCATCTTTCTTTCCTTATTGTGCATCATTAATTTAGCTTAAAGTGTTACACTCTGAATTTCTTCCACGCGTTCGTATGCGCATGTGAGTGTTCAGTATCAACTGTGCATCGACGGCTTATGATTCCATTGACGAGGTGCGAGATTTAATTTCTATGTGCTGGTGATGGGTCAATCTGGAGGACTTGAGGCCAGGTTTGACTGTAACTTGAGCACAGAGATTTCGGTTGTGTGAGCACGTACTTTTGGACTTATAAGTCTGGTGGTGTCCTCATGAGTGGAATTTGTGGGTCAATGAGTGGTTGGATGGCTATATGATGAGTATAATGTGACTGAAAGATGTGTTCAGATGGTTTGAATGTGATAAGAAGAGTTTGCTTGAGATGTAGAAAGGACTATTGGGTGCTTGATTTCTGTCTTGATGTGACGTATAGTTTCGAGTTATGAGTGCATTGGAGGATCTTTCATGTTGTTTATTTGTGGAGCGAAGTAGATTCTCAGGGCTTGTTGATGAGTTCAGACTCAGGAAGATTTAGTGATTGCGTAGTAGTTGTGGTTGTGAAAGGGTATAAAGAGATGTTTGTTGAGGCTAAGCATGTGGGTTATCACCTGCGGGGTAATCTACGGATGTGTGATTTTTATGATATTGTGTGAAGGCTTTTTTTTTCCTCCCAGTGGGTTATATTTGTGCGATTTGAGTTTGGATCGATTGTAATAGTTGACCCGACCGTCACGGGGATGAATGCGAGATTGCAGACGATTTGAAGTATTAGATGGTTTGTGTTACATGAGCTTATGAAAGATTTAGTTGAATCTCACTGCGGTATTATGGTAGTAATGGGGTATTATTATTGTAAGTTATTAGATGTTTTATTCCATGGCTTTGAGCCAAGTGGGGGAGTCTTCTATCGACAAGTTGATTGCACGATTATGTGTTGTATTGGTTTCGGTTATAGGTATACTTGTGAATTAGTTATAACTTGCAGAGTTTGAGATCGAGGATGACTTAAGTAAGGGATTTTCTGGATACATGTTGTATTACACTCTATGGGAATATGGGAATCATAGAATGATTTGAGTTGTTATTCGTGACGGAGGTAGTGCGCATGGAGTAAGAATTTGCTCGGTTGCGTTAAGGCGGGGTTACTTCTTTGGGGTGTTGTTGTTCTAATTGATTATAGATTGTTCAGCCCGTTTGGCCGGTGCAATTGAGATTTGAGCAGAATGGATGACTCTCGAGGAGGTTCTAAAGGATTTAAGATTCATATGTGGCATTTGAGGATATTCCAAATGCTTATATAGCTAGAATCTGAGATTTACATTAGATGGTGTTGAGACTTGTGGTATTTTTATATTATTATGGATTATACATTTTAGTATCAGGAAGGTGAAGTTAATGGCTTTAGGTTCACAGAAGGTCTCTTCAGAGTGGGTGTCTCGATTGTGGTACTTTTGGGGTGCTTAAGAAGGGATACAACGACTTATGGGCCTTAGAGCTGCGTGGTTTTATGCTAGGGTCTCGTGTGGTGATTTTTGGTTGAGGGTCGTGGTATTATGGAGAGGAGAAACATCAACTTGAGGGCAATTCGGAAGGAACTCGGAGAAATAGGACCGTTTAGTACTAGGTTGGATTAGCACAGTAATGGATATGATCGGTTCTTTGGGCACTTGTGATGTGGTGAGTTTCTACAAGTGTTTGTGGCAACACTCTTGAGCTTGGCGACCTACGTAGCTTGGTTGAGTTAGAGAGATTCAGTTCTGATGGCATGGTTATGGAGAGATTCAGTTCTGACGGCATGGTTATGTGCAAATGGGCTTGAAGAGTTCTAGATGGTTTCTACCACGGTTTGAGGCAAATATCTCCGACCGACATGATGAGCATGTTGAGTATTGCGATTCTCTACTGGATGGGATCATGTGAAAGGCTCCTGGTTAATCGAGTATGTAGTTGGATAGTGACCCATATTTGGTTATAAAATTCTTGTACTTTTCATATAATGGCATGATAAGTGTGGTGTGTGGTGTGAGATTGACATTTGCATGTGTAAGGTCACGTGTCAGTTTTGAAGGGAAGGTCATGAACTCTTAGATAACATGCACGTTTTCAGATGTCTAGATAAATTCTATGAATACTTAGTATTTCCTGAGAAGGGTGTGCATTTCAGAAGGCGCATTGTGTTTTGACTGACAGATGCTTCATTGGTATTGCGGTACTCGCCTGGTTGATCGACTGCTGATATTCAGATTTTTCTATGTGGCATGGAAGAATTATAGAAGTATTCCTAGTGGGATGATCGTGTATTAGAGATGTGTTAGACATTTGGGCAGTGAGTTGGGATCATGTATGGTGATTCGTGTGTTCTATGGATCGGGAGACTGGAATTTCTCAAAAGCAGATTGTTTCATGGTTGTGGACTGTGAAAATGTGGCCAAAACTAGCCAAATGATATTATTTGTTATGGTTAGGTCATTGTGGACTCTCGGAGGGTTACTTATCTATTTGTGGAGGGCTAGAGTTGATTTGGGACCCATTGGTAGGCCCATTGAGGATGTGTATTCTACGCCAGGTTGGATTGGTTGACTTCGTACTGCTATTATTGAGAGATGTGCCATTCGGTTAGAGTTGAGCTTATTCATGTTCTAATATGTTCTATGAGTTACTCTTTTATCCTATCAGGGGTTGTGATTCGTTGGTTATATCCACAGATAATGCAGTTCTATTTGGGCCTTATATCGGAATTTGAGCGAGATAGGTATTAGGATGTTGGATGATTGATTTACGCATTGGTTATGTTCTTCCCGGACTATCGTATTGAGTTATTCGCTTCCTTATGGTTATGGTCATGCACTTTGGAATTAGATGTCAAATTGCGCGTGGTTGTTGATTTTGAGCCTTATGACTTGAGGTATTTCATGTGGGTCACTGTTTGGATGGGGTCAGGCATTGCAACGAAGTTATGTTGGATATGGTCCTTTGTGTAAGATTCGTGTGTTTTGGCTCATGAAGGGTTCTTAGCATTGTATTGTGGTGGTAGTTGTTGAGCTTGCGGGATGGTTCTCTCCCTTGAGTCAGTTTTCCATGTTGAGTACATTTGAGTTGTTGCCTATTGGTGCACGAATTTCACAATGTGTGTTTTAAGGTTGGATTAGTGTGGCATGTCAGTAGAGTGGTTGTATTTGATGAGATGGGATCGTTGGACCTAGCATGGGTGCTATCGGATTTGATTGCGGTATATTTAGAGGGATAATGTCACTGGGCGGCTTGAAAATTGGCTATTGTCCTTGTCGAAAGAGGGAGAGCTCTATGACTTAGTGGTTATGAGTTTATGCGTGTTTCTTTCATCATCGACGATGTATGAAATTTTTGAACGAGGTTTTATTTGAGACAGGGTTTTATTATAGGTATTGGGTTTGTTTTTAGCAGCTAGTGTGGTCAGAAATTATTGCTCTGAGCATCTGAGTTATGTGGTATATCATGTGATTGAATCTTGGATTATGGTTATGGCTTGATACAGCTTGTTCAGACTTATACAGTGTGTAGATGAGAGATTCGAGTCTTGTAAGGATTTCTAGATGTTGGAAATTGGGTTCTAGGCGTACAAACTAAGGTTTAAGTAATGATATTCAGTTACGTTGTGTTGTCAGGATTACATGGGTTGGGGTGACGTAGGATCACCCCCGGGTATGTGCCTAGTGAAGTTACGCGGCAATTTAATGACTTTGGAATGACTCTCGGCACGTTCGAGGACGAAGGTATGCTAAGTGGGGGAGAATGTAACGACCCGACCGATCATTTTGAGCATTGGAACTTTTCTCGGTGGTTTGAGGGTATTAGTAGCTCCGTATGATGTATTATGACTTGTGTGAATCGTCGGTTTTGGCTTTCAGGTTATTCGGAATTCATTTGAAAGAATGGATTTCATGATTTGAAGCTTTAAGAGTTGACCAAGTTTGACTTTTTAGTATTTGACCTCGAATTAGAGATTTGACGGTTTCGTTAGGCCGGGATTTGGATTTTGGACTTGGGCATATGCCCGATTGTATTTGGACTTTTCTAGAAGGCTTCGACACTAATTGGCGAAAGTTGTGAATTTGAAGGTTTGGAAAGTTCATAAGTTTGACCAAGAGTTGACTTTGAGGATATCGGATTCAAATTGTGGTTCTGGAATTGGAATAGCTTCGTTACATCATTTGGGACTTGTGTGCAAAATTTGAGTTCTTTCCGAGTTGAATTGATATGTTTCGGCACGAGTTTTCGAAGTTGAAAGTTCAAAAGTTCATTTAAGATTGATTTGAGGTGCGATTCATCGTTTCGATATTGTTATGCATGATTTAGGCCTCAAACGGGTCCGTGTTATGTTATGGGACTTGTTGGAATGTTCGGACGTAGTCCCGAGGGGCTCGGGCGTGTTTCGAATTGATTTCAGACCATTTTTTTCTTCATGTTTTCAGTGCTGGTGTGTTTTGGTTTCTGGTGCCTCGATTGGTCTTCGCGATCATGAAGTATATGACGCGATCGCGTAGAAGAAAACTCGGAGCTGGCAGATTCTCAATCGCGGTTGCGATTGGAGGACCGCGATCGCGTACCTTAAAGTTGGTTACTGTCCGCGTTCGCATAGTGTTAAGAATGGGCAACTGGGAATTGGAATTTCTTCTACGCGTTCGCGTAAGAGGTGACGCGTTCGGGGAGGGTGGGATTATGTGTGCTTCGCGTTCGCATGGTTCAATTCGCGATCACGTAAAGGATTTGTTGGAGGCAGTGTGGTTTATTCTTCGCGTTAGCGGATCTTTGAACGCGATAGCATAAGGTATTTTATGGGGCAGTGTTTTTCCTTCTTCGCCATCGCGATTCATTAATTCGCCTAGTGATTATAAAGTACTATATTTCGGAGGTTTCTGGCATTTTTGCATATTTGAAGCTAGGGAGCTCGGATTAAAGCAATTTTTGAAGCGATTTTTTACCATATGGATGGGGGTAAGTGTTCTCTACTCGGTTTTGATTTTATTTCATGAATCTATCTTCGTTTATGCATTTGATTGAGGATTTCAAGAGAGAAATTGGGGGTTTTGTCTAAAATTTCATAAAGTGAACTTTTGAGTTTTGAACATCGATTCGGAGTCGAATTTGAGTGAAACTAGTATGGTTGGACTCATAATTGAACGGGTTGCCAAATTTTGTGAGTTTTGTCAGGTTCCGAGTTGTGGGCTCGGGTTTGAGTTTTTTGTTGATTTTGGGCTTTTGATTAAAGATTCGACATTTATCCTATGGAATTGTTTCCTTGGGCTTCATTTGATGCACTTGGGTTGCTTTTGTCTAGTTTCGAGTCGTCCAGAGGTCGGTACGCACATGATAGCATTTTTGGAGCATCATTTGGCTTGCTCGATTTTGGATTTGGCTTGTTCGAGGCAAGTAACACTTCTAAACTTGGTGTTGAGGGTATGAAACCCTGAATTACGTGTTATGTGATTGATGTCGAGGTGACGTGCATGCTTTGTGACAAGTGTGTGGGCGTGCATCGTGTGAATTGTGATTTAGTCGATTTCGTGGAACTTTGCAGGTATCTTATCAGAACTCTATGTGTTAGAGCACTCGAGCTGTAATTTATGCTAGAAATCATCTTTAGGCTATTTGCTTATCCTGTTGGGGCCCACTGAGGTCATTTCTGATGTTGAATGATTTGTTTATATCTCAATTTACGTACTCAGTCATACACGTTCCTTTGCATATCATATCTCATTCTCTGTTACCATTTATTGATACATCACATCATCATTTAGGGTTGATTTTTCATGACATTGTGAGCCCGATAGGCTGGAGATATTGATGAGTGAGTGAGGTTGAGGGCATGATTGTGATAATATTGATACTATAGCACGTGAGTTATCCGTGCGGATCCAGATATTGATACTATAGCACGTGAGTTATCCGTGCAACACGTGAGTTGTCCGTGCAGCACGTGAGTTATCCATGCGGATTCAGATATTGATACTATAGCACGTAAGTTGTCCGTGTAACACTTGAGTTGTCCGTGCGGATCCATATATTGATACTATGACACGTGAGTTGTCTATGCAACACGTGAGTTGTTTGTGCATATCGGGCTTTATTGATTCATGCCAGGATTTGGCTTATTATAGTGCTTGGGCCAGATCGGCCCCTCCGGAGTCTGCACATCCACAGTGCACGTAGTTGCTACCAGTTATTATGTTTGGGATGGATCTACCCTGGGTTGGATCTGTCATGTACAGTACTGAGTGAGTGTGTCGAGTGATTGAGCATGGTGAGTGGAAAGTGTGAGACAATGAGATTGAGTACTCTGAGAGTGTGAGTACATGAGTTCATCACTGAGATGCATTGCATTGGACATGCGTACCCTTGATACATGCATAGGGATGCATTTCCTTCTGCTACCCACTTTGGTGATATTCATGATTTTACCTGTATATTGACATGTAGGCATAGAGATGTATTTTCCTCATGCTATTTGAAAATGAAACATCTTATTTGTTGTTGAAAGGCATTTGGGAAAAAACATAGTTTTTAAACTTACTCATATGTTTTTGGTGTTTCAGCGAATGATTTGGGATTTACTTTATACTTAAAAAGCATGCCTACTTTTCGTAACTGTGAACGAGTTGAACATCTTATCTCCGAGTTATTTTCTTGCACCACTTTTATTATATTATTATGAGTTGTGGCTGGTTATTGGAATTGGTCCCTAAACCTTGTCCCAGCTCGTCACTACTTTCAACTAAGGTTAGGTTTGTTACTTATTGAGTACATGAGGTTAGTTGTACTCACACTTTACTTCTGCACCTTGCGTGCAGATGTTGGATGATGATATTACTGCGTACAGGAGGAGCTAGATTGGAAGGTGTACCTGTGTTCCAGTTAGGGGTGGGCATAAAATCCGAAAAACCGAATTCCAAACCGGATCGAACTAAATCGGTATTTCGATTTCGGTTTTTTTTGGTATTTCGGTCTAATTTGGTATTAGATTTTTGTTATTTCGGTATTACGGTACGGTCCTCGATATCAATTTCTTGAAATCTTGGTTAGATTTTTTTGAAAGTTGGACCTCTGCCTAGTCCAGCGCCCCAACCCAAAATTAATATATTTCCCAGCCCTGATCCCATTGCCCACTCGGCTACTCCAGCAGCCCAACAACCCAACTGACCAAGCCCACTCTCTACTCTCTATTCAAATTTCAATTAGGTCTAAAGTAAAGTAGGGCATTTCATTTTCAATTCAAGGCTTCAAGCACACTCCTCGTCGCTCGTCCTCAATCCTCGTCCTTAGTACTAACTCTAGCAGTCACGATTTCACGAACTCCTCCCTCACTCCTCGTCCTCGGTCCTCACTCCTCAGAAGTCAGAAGTCATTCTGAATTAGGGTTCCGCCATTCCGGGCAAACAAAGAGATCGGGTGCTATTTCAAGTGACTTCAAACTTTAAAGAATCAAAATTCAAAAGTAGTCCTATGCATATGATTCTATTTAGAAAACCTGAAGAACACTAGCCATCTTCAGATTAGGAGATTGATGATGAAGGTTATTTTCAGAGTAGTGTTGTTTTATTTGGTGACCTATGTTCGTTTTTTTGGGGGTTTATTGGATTTAATTTTATGGCATTTTTGACCTTTCTGTTCCTTTGTATAATTTCTAGCTTGATATATTGCTTTTATTGTATTAGAAGATAACTTTGGTTACTTGTCCAAGGCCTAAACTAGTAAAGAATCCTAAACTAGCATTTCGTTATGTGTTAACTTAACACTTTTTCGTTTTTGAGTTGGATGTTGGCTAGCTGAAACCATTTTTGAACTAAGGCAGGCAACATTTCGTTATTATGAATGGCACTGGCAGCATTTCATTAATTCATTGTCACTCGTTAGTGTTGCTTATTTAGCGAATATTAAATGGAAATCGTACCGAACTAAAATAATAAATATTGAACCGTACCGAAATAATTTGGTACGGTATTTGGTATACACGATAAACCGAATACCGAACTGAAATTCTTAAATACCGAACCAAAATACCGAATGCCCACCCCTAGTTCCAGTTATGGCTATCACTAATCCTTGGTAGCATTAGATTGGAGTTCTATTCATTTACATTTCAAACAGATGTTGCAATTATTTAAATTAAATTTTTGTAAATAAATTTAAATCTTAGACACTCATGATTTGTACTATCAGTCCTTGAAAAATTCTTTGTATGATAGTTCAATTGTATTATCATTTTTTCTCTTAATAAATATCATTTGAACTGGTTTATTATTAGTTGGCTTATCTAATGAGTTGAGTTAGGTACCATCACGACTAGTTGGATTTTGGGCTGTGACAAAATTAGTCAAGCTACTAGTTTTTAATAAATAGGTTAAGACAATTGTTACAAAAAATATACATATAGGTAAGGTAAGCGTAGTATTGTAAACTGCAAGAGAAATTAGTGTTACGAGGCAAAACCTAGAGGGAGATCTATGAAATTAACCTTTTTTATTAAGCAAATTAAGATAGCCATGTTACTTTTCCGGTGAAAAATGACTTATTTCATTCACTTTTATATTTGTATTAATCGGGCTTTAGAAAGATGATTTTTATTGTAAAAAAATATTTTTTATCTTACAAAGTTTAATTTGAATGAGCATCAGGGAAATTTAGATGTGGCATTGGCACATCCAAAAATATAGGTGAAGTACTAATAATAATCTCAATAAATGGCTCTGGTCTTCTGTTTTCAAAGATTAGACAAAGCAATACCCTAGTTGCTGTAGTTGTATGACATGCTTTTGGGTGATTTTCTTCTTTGATGAAAAGTTCTTACTAAGTTTAAAAACTCCATTAGCAAATGTCTTCAATTTATTAATTTAGATGAACTTATAAAGATGTAGAGAAAAAAAAGTTCATCTTATGCTCGACAATTTATGTTTGTTACATTCCGCATCAAAGAGAACCTTATAACAATATTAGATTTGACAAGCTACTAATGTAGCACATAGACGAATTAGTTATATGGATTTTATAGTTTTATTATGCTTATGATTTGCTTGTACTTCTAAAGGATGTGGTAGCTAAAATTGCACCAAAGGTCTCGAGCTCGAACCTTGCGAATTGAGAGTGATTGCCGGACATTAGATGGTTAAAAACTAAAACTTGTAACTTGAGTATTGGTGTTTCTATCCGCGTTTCACCTTAATCTTAACTAATAATGAGGGTTCACTAGTGGGAAAATCTAAACAGTGAGAGACAACAGTTTGTGTATCACTATCTATCACTTTATACAGGTCAAAAATATAAATTTTCACTGTTCATATCATTCTATTTAAACTCGTCTTAATTCAATAAATAAGAAGAGTATAAAGGTTTCAAGTAGAGTAGAGCCAAGACAAAATACTTGGAGTGCAAGTTCAGCTATGTTACCCGGGAAGCGGACGTGGAGGTGAGCGCTTGATACACATGTTATTCTCAAGAGAGAGAATTTCAAGTATCTTGGGTCTGTAATTTAGAGTGATAAGGAGATCGATGAGGATGTCACACATCATATCGGATCCGGATGGATGAAGTGGAAGATCACTTCTGGTGTCTTGTAAGAATGTGTCATTGAGATTTAAAGGTACGTTCTACAAAGTAGTGGTTGGACCGACTATGTTGTGTGTGGCGAAGTGTTGGCCAGTCAAGAACTCCTATGTCCAAAAGATACAAGTAGCTGAAATGAGAATGTTGATATGGATGTGTGGGAATACTAGGTTAGATAAAATTAGGAATTAAGTTATTCAAGACAAGGTGAGAGTGGCCTCTATGGAGGATAAGATGCGAGAGGTAAGGCTAAGCTGGTTCGGGCGTGATGAAAATGAGAGGCACAAATACCCTAATCAGGAAGTGTGAGAGGTTGATCTTGGGGGTAAGAGAAAGGGTAGAGGTAGACCAAAGAACTCTTGGAGAGAGGTGATCATGCGGGACATGGAGCAGTTTGAGTTAACCGAGGACATGACCCTTCATAGAAGGGGTGTGGAGGTTAAGAATTAGGGTAAAAGGTTAGTAGGTAGTCAAGTGAATTTTGCCCTCACATTTTATAAAATACTTTATATACTTCCAAAACATCATTTTTCACTATTACCCAGCTTATAGGGCTCATATAAATAATTTCTATAATTTTCAAAGCCTTTTAAATTGATTACTTGCATTTTTTAATTGTTCAATATTTACTAATTATTCCCCAAATTATTTTGAGTGATTTAAATTAATTATTTATACCCACAATTATATTTTATAATATTTTACTTCATTTATATAATTATATTTTCATATTTATTCTTATTTACAATATTTGCAATAATAGCCTATACTTTATAATTAATTGTGTTTATTATTATTTCCGGGGTAAAAATAATATTTTTACGTTCTTACAATCTTCAGTTATTATTTTAAAATATTAAGTTGCAAAAAATAGTATTTTTTATTTATTTAATTATTTAATTAATTTATTTTTTCCTACTTTCATTTATTTAAAATCTGGCCCAAACCAGGCCATTTTCGGACCAGCTACCAGGCCCTGATCTCCCAAACCCCTGGCCCAATCACCCCAACCCAAACCAAATGACCCTTATGACCAACCCGGTCGGAACATGTTCAAATAACCCGCCCTTCTTCCCCTTTGATCTTGGTTGTTGATCTTAAATGATCAACGACCCATAATAAACCTACCCGTCTCCTTATATCTCCATAACCCAAACTGTAACCCCATTTCCACCCACTCAGCCACCTTCATACGCTCTCAACTTCCTCCTCTTCTCTGTAAAACCCCAGCATTCTCCCCACCCAAATCCTAGCCTCCACCTGAGATAAATATGGAAATCTTCCATATTTCATTTCCTTTTTTACACACACAACCATTCTTTCCATCTCCTCAATATTACAGTGCATTTGGTACCGAGTTATTTATGGAAGCTAATCAATGAGCGTTCGTTCGACTCTAATTTTATATGATGGCCTTGTTATTGACTTGATACATTCACAACAAGGTCATATGGGTTCAATTCGGTGAGATCTTTAACTATTTTGGTTCTCCATATTGAACTAGGGTTTGTTCGATTGAGCCCTTATAGAATCAAAATTGGTTTTTCATGAGATTCTTTCCTTATTTTATGATTCGATTGATGCTTTCCTTTTAAAATCGGGTAATTCGAACACTAGATAAACCCCTCCCCAGTTCCCCTAAAACAGTCATTAATGACTACTCTCTCTCTCTCTCTCTCTCTCTCTCACTCTCGCTCACCCTATATTGTTTCAAAATTATTGGTCCTTGGCCGACTGAAAACCAAGGCCACCGAAATTTATTTTACCAACCTCCCTAGTGTGAGCACTGCTTGGGGCTTATCTAAATCTCTTGTGAACTATAACGCACTGGGATTGGGGTCCTGCCATTCTCTGTTGCTACTGATATTTGAAGTACTACTGAAAATTATTCTTCTCATTTACTTGTTTGTTAATTTTTACAGGTAAGTATTTTTGACTTGTGCAATTTCATATTTTTACTTGTGTTCATGCCTTGTATATCTATGCCACTTAAGCTTTAGTGAACCAATATGCTACTATGTCGTCTCTGCTTATAGTCCTATGTGCTTTGAGGCTGTCTTGTAGCCCTGTGTTTTCTAGCACCAGAACATGCCTAAAACTCTATGTTTGATGTATGCCCATGATTTCTGACTATATTAAGTGGTTTAACCTAGTATGATTGTGTCTCCCTTAATGCTTGTACCTGATGTTTTTCATGGGTTCATCACCCTACTTGTTTCAGATTTTTGTGATAAACTAGCTTATGCCTAAAATTTGTTCTAATGTATTACCTCTTGTTGCGTCATTCATGTAAAACTTATGGTTGATCCATGATCCTGTGATTTCCATGTGCCAATACTGCCTGAACTTATGAACAAATATGACATGTTTTCATGCTATGTGTACACTTCAATATGTGCTCCCTAACTTGTTCAAACCTTATATTCTTTAGTGTTTCCTAATACTTCTAGAGCATATTTCAGTGTTCATTTCCCTACCCTATATGAAATCAACTGGTGTTAATCTAGATGCATGCCTGCCCTGTTTCTTGAACTCTTCTAGTGTTGTGGCTGATATTCAGCATATTAAGTTCCTCACATTCAAAATGAGTAATTGCTTGCCATGGCCACTAGTCAGTTTGCTTGTTCTTCCATTTGGCCACAAGATTAGTTGTGACCTCGTCTTCTTTAGACCCATGTTGAGATATTCGTAAGAAAAAATGCTAATTGCTTTTCCTAGAATTAGCTCATGATCATGCCTAGACTCTTATATCGAAAGTCCCACTAAAGCTAGTTTGGACCATGTTTGCTTTGAATTTGTGCTTAGTGAACCCTTTGTTGTTCAAACCTATCATTGTGAACCTGTTTCTAGAAAGCTATGACTTGTGTCTACCCTCTATGTGTCATATGTGCCTGTAAGGGATTTTGTGTAACCCTGTTTGTATGTCCTTGTTTGGAAGTCCCTGCTCTTTGTTAGCTACACTGTTAAGACTAAATAACTAACTTCTAAAGTTGTTTGCTTGGCTTGGTATATGGATTGTCACTTGTATTTGTACGATTAGTTTGGTATTCAATGGGCAAGCAAGGCAGCCGCTTTATTATTTGGGCCTGACTATTGGGCCAGCTTTGGTACTGGGACCTGAAGCATATAGACAGCGATCTGAAGTGTGGACATGCTCATCCACACGGGGCTCCAAGCTTAGTTGAAGGCTCATAAGCATCCCTGGGTGATTCTGTATTTGTGTTGGGCCTGTAATTGTTCTATTTGGGCCTGTAACTATTTTTATTTTGGCTTGTCTTTATTCTATTTAGATCTGTAATAATGAATAATAGGGAGATTAGTGAAAGAGAGGGGGGGGGGGGGGGGGGGGGGGTACTTTAGTTCTTGCATGAACGAGTAGAAAATATGCCTATAGGATTCAAAGTGTTTTACTTGCTAGTTGCACAACATGCTCTATATACTACTAGGCAGCATGTTTATAGGTTCAATCTTGCACGATCACTTTGAAATCATAACTTAGTATCCTAATATTGATTTTGCCAACGGAACTCGTAACATGTCTAGAAATCATGCCTATGTGATTCAATTTAAACTCGTCTGATATTTGCCTAGCATATTTTACTTCTGTAGACAACATGCCTATAGGATCCCGTTTAAGTAATTGAAACTATTCAACTGTGCAGCTCACCTAGAAAGGATGGCTATGGGGTATAAAATAAACTTGCGTTTTAAAACAACTTCATTGCTTGGACCATCTAGATATCATGCCTGTAGGACTTCACGTTGACTGTCAAACCGCTAATCGTGTTTGTTTCTTTAGAAACCATGGTTGTAGGACTAATACAAAAAGAATCGACACTCCTCAGTTGTTTATCTTAAATCGTCTGAATCTAATTGCCTAGATATCATCCTTATAGGTTTTAAGCGACACAACATGTCCATTTTCAGATTTGCCTACTTAAAATTGCACGTCCACCTAGTAATTCTGTCTTGAGCATGATCAACCTGAATATCAATTGCCTGTTTACTTGATGGCTTGCATTTGTGTCTATATAAAGAGGTAAACTTGAGCACTTAGTGTTGCTTATGTATAGTCCTAGTTGTTTTGACTGCGCATTTAGTTTTTCTCATTTTGAGCAGCCTAAGGGAAGTCTAGAACCCCCAAAGTAGTAGGTCCAAAGCCTCCTGGATCATAGGCATCTAGTGCACCTTAAGCAAACAACTTAAAGATAGTAATTGGGTAGCAGAGGATGATAGTTTGTGCTTGCTGGATATTATGAGCAACCCTTGTACTTTAAAAGATTGTGAAGTATTATTTATGTTGCATGGGGTGATTCTTTAGACTAAAAAATTTAGGAACCCCATGTATAACTATTCGTTGTACACTTGTTCGTTAGGAAACTTAGATTTGACTAACATGCATCTTGTAGTTTCCAAAGAATTGTACCAATTAGTTATTAACGAACAAGTTATTTCGTTCCTATGTACAATTTCTCTTAATAGATATTTCGTCCTATTCCTGCTTCAAATAATTAATTACTTATATTCTTTACTCTTCTCTAATAGACATGCTCATATAAGGAAGTTATAATTCAATAGTCCCCACATAGTTTAAATTCTCCCGGGAACCACAGTTGTGGACCTCCGAGAGTGCCTAACACCTTCTCTTCGAGGTAACTTGAGCCCTTACCCGATATTTGGTAACACAAACTAGTTCAATAGAGTTATTTACAAGTAGGTGCCTTAACACACCTTAAAAATTATTAGGTGGTGACTCTTCTCTTTTAATACCATTTAAAAGAGTTTTCATATGTTGAAACCCACATTCACGAGAAAACGGGGCGCGACATTGAGTGTTTCATGTCTTCCTTAGTTCAATTGTATTAATGTTAGTGTGGTATCATTTTTATCTTTAGATTGTTGTTACTACAGATCTTGTATTTTTACTATTTGCGATCATGTCGCGACCCCAATTTCCTTCCGTAGGATGTCGTGATTTACCTAGTCTTTATGACTAGGTAAGCCTAACATTTGATAACAATTGAACAAATATAATTAACAAAATACTAAAAACCAGTATGATAAACTCATATAAACTTCTGAAAAACAGAATCTCAGCCATACACCCCCTAAGAACGGTGGAACAGAGTCATAAGCTCTAGAGAATAAGCTAAAGTGTCTAGTACATCACTGTCTAAATGAAAAATACAATAGTAGTAAGGGTAAAGGAAGGTGACTCTGAGGCCTGTGGACGTGGAGCAAGTATATCTTGAAGTCTCCAAGCAGCAAATGAAATCAAGTCTAGCGTCCGACACGGGCAGACGTACCTGGATCAGCATAAAATTTATGCAGAAGCGTAGTATGATTACACCATAATGATACCCAGTAAGTATTAAGCCTAACCTCAGTAAAGTAGTGACGAGGCTAGGTGTAGATGGTACTAGGATATGAATAAACAGAATGAAACCATAGGAACGAATAATAATGGAAACCGGAGAAATAACTAATACGAAACAAGATAATAACATGAACTAATAACGGAAATTAAGCATGGAAATAACATAAAAGAAGCAGCTAAAGAGAACCAAAATGATCATATACGGACAACAACTGCTAAGCAAGGAAGAACAAAACAACAAGAAACGTTCCCACCAAAAATACTTGCAAAATGAGGTAAACAAGAAGAATCACAATGAGGTACCACCTCATGTACAATAATAATCACCATCTAGGTACCGCCTCGTATAAATCAAGAATCACAACCGAGGTACCATCTCGTATTCACATTTCTCAGTTTCTATCACAATCTTTCCTTATACCGTCGCATGAGTCTTACATTGGAAATAACTTTTGAAACAGTTTTCCCGAAATAGCTACAAGCACTTTATCCCAGCTTATGACACCGTGTGGCTTCACGTAGTTCCCCGACAAGCAACACGCACATAAGTCCCACCTTGTACAGCCGCATGCACATTAACCCCAAGCCTTATACCGTTGCATGCACGTCAATATCACATTACACTAACAACTCGCACCACAACTGTTCATATATCACAACTTACCAACAATCAACAATATCAAAGTTTCCACATCAATAGCCCACAGCTCCACCACAACGCATAAAAGAATATCAACAACAATAATGAATGTAAAATTCTCAACAAGGAAGAGGTTTCAATAGTAACATTTTTTCCTCAAAGTGATAACGACTTTCACAAATTCAACACCAGTAACTCAACAATGAGAGGTAATGTATAACCATGTTATTAAATAAAAATAACTCACAAGGGAAGGGATAACGTGTAACAATGACTTCAAATAATGGAAATCAACAAAGAAAGAGATAACATGAACAATAACTTCAAGAAATGACAATCAATAACGGAAGAGATAACATGAACAATAACTTCAAGTAATGATAAGAAACAATGGAAGAGATAACATGTAGCAATAATAGAGGAAACAAGTTCAACTAAAGCTTGAAAGCAATTTATCAACTGGGATGTAGAACAAATGTTAATTAAATCATTTAAGGCATGTATGGATATACTAACTCAAGTAGGAATAGATTGACTACGAGAATTTAGAACATGATACTACAATTTAATTAAAGCATGGAAAGTGTCTAAGTAACCTAAACCGGTTAAATACCACGTACGACTCGTATACCCACTCGTCACCTTGCGTACACGGCTTTCACATAGCATAAATGAATCAATCAATACCAATCCTAAGGGGTAGTTCCCTCACGCAAAGTTAGGCAAGACACTTACCTCAACCAGGTTAGTTCAACACTCGAAAATAGCTTTTCCCTTAAAATTTGCCTCCACACGGCTCAAATCTAACCAAAATCGACTTAATATCATCAAACAATGCTAGGGAAATCAATTGCAACAGATAAATCTAATATCTTTACACTTTTCTTACAAAGTCAACAAAAGTGAACCCGGGCTCCCCGGTCAAAACTTGGGTCCAATGGTAGATTCCGACTATCCATGACCCCACGAGTTCATATACGTGATTAGTTTTAAAATCCGAGTCCACATCGACTCTCAAAACTTAATTCTTATTTTTTTAAATAACTTGACAAAGTTTCACAAATTCACTTTGATACACATGATTTTGATGTTAAAATCTAAGATATGTTGTGGGAATATGATTAGAAATAGTTTAGAATCACTTGTAGGTAAAAATCCCCTCTCCAAATCGACTCATATCGAGTCTAGGTTTAAAAAATGAGAGAATGAGAGATGAAATCCCAACTTTCAGCCCTTATGTTCAGTTCCAGTTATCACAATTGCGAAAAAAATCTCGCAATTGCGGCATTGACATGTATGGGAAGCTCTTCGCACATGCGAAGATGGGTTCACAATTGCAAACCCTGCCGCCCTCGCAAAAGCGACATATTTGTCGCAAATGGAACTACCCAAAATCCCCGACCACTTCGTAATTGCGATCCTGACATCACAATTATGACACATGAGGCCCCCTACTAAGCTTGCAATTGCGATCATGGTGTTTGCAATTGCGACACTAGTGCACCAGACACCAGATTTTTGCAATTTCAGTCCAAACCACTCCGGAACATGTCTGAAACTCATCCGAGCCCTCGGGGCTCCAAACCAAACATCCACACAAGTCTAAAAATACCATATGAACTCGCTGGCGCGATCAAAACACAAAAATAATGTCTAAAACTAAGGTTTGAACTTAAAATGCATGAATTTCAAAGTAAAGTTCAAAATTTCTAGAATTACAACTAAACGTCTGAATCCTAGCAAACCAACTCCAAATGACACCAAATTTTGCAGACAAGTTCTAAATACCATAGCAGACCTATTTCAAGTCCCAAAATCAAATTCCGAGCTCGATATATAAAAGTCAACCTACAATCAAACTACCAAATTTTGGCAAATCAACATAAATCAACCTACGGACTTCTAAAATCAATTTCGGGCATACGCCCATGTCCAAAATTAAGAAACGAAGCTATCAGAGTGTAACGACTCAGCCAGTCATTTTGAGAATTAACGTCCCGTTCGGTGGCTTAAGGCCTCGAGCAGCTTCGTATTATGTATTATGACTTGCGTGTGTGGCCAGGTTCAGTTTTCAAATGACTCGAGATCAATTTGGCAGAAGGATTCTTGTTTTAGAAGCTTAAGCGGTAAAAGTTGACAAGAGTTTGACTTTTATGTAGACGACTCCAAAATGGTATTTTGATGATTCCAATAGATTCATGTAGTGATTTTGGACTTAGGCATGTGTCCGAATTTGGATTTTGGAGGTCCGTAGGTTGATTTGATGCATTTTGGCAAAAATTGGAAAGCTGAAGGTTTCAAAGTTGACTTTGTTGATATTGGGATGCGATTATAATTTCGAGAGTCGGATTAGCTCTGTTATGTCATTTGGTACTTGTACACAAAATTTGAGGTTATTCCGGGTTGATTTGTTATATTTCGGCACGAGTTGAGAAGTTGGAAGTTCATAAGTTCATTAAGTTCGATTTGAGGTGCGATTCGTAGTTTCGACATTGAGGCCTTGAGCAGGTCCGCATTGTGTTATATATCTCGTTGGTATGTTTTAACGGGGTCCCGGGGGCCCCAGGTGTGTTTCGTATGAGCTTCAGATCATTTTCATGCGTTTGGGCAGGTCTGGTTGTGGTGCTTCGCACCTGCACATTTTGGAGTGCAGGTGCGGCTCACTTTTGTGTGATTTTCATCGCTTCTGTGATGTTGAGGCGTGGGTAGAAGCTTCACTTATGTGGAGTTTTGCACATAGGTACGATGGCCGCTTCTGTGGCTCAGGGATCGCAAATGAGCAGGGGTTTGCTTCTACGGTTTGTTTGGCGCTTCTACACTATCGCAAGTGCGACTGATTTTTCTGCAGATGCAGATCCTGGTCTGGTAAGCTAGGTTTTCAGATGTCAGCCTTTTCTCATAAAATGGAGGGCCATAGGTGCGGTGTATCTGCCTACAAATGCGAAAAATCCTGGACAAAAACATATATACGAGGGTTTGGTTTCATTATTGATTTTTGGACCTAGGGAGCTCGGTTAGTGACGATGTTTTGTGGGGTTTTCAAGAAAATCATTGGGGTAAGTGTTATTTACCCGAATCTTATTATATTTCATGAATCCCTTGTTATTTTCATTATTTAATTAGTGATTTAAGTTGGAAATTTGGGGAAAAATTGTAAAAACTTATTAAACTAAACTTTGGATATTTGAAAGGCAATTAGAGGTCGTATTTGAGTAATTCTTGTATGGTTGGACTCTTTATTGAATGATTTTTCGCATTTTATAATTTTGGTTGAGTTTCGAGATGCGAGTCCTAGGTTGACTTTTTGAGTTGAATTTTTATTTCTCTTTCAAGATCGAAAATTTATTATCCGAAATTATTTCCTATGATTCTTATTTATGATGTTAAATTTTGGCTAGATTTGAGCCGTCCGGAAGTTGTTTCACATGAGAAGGTTAATTTAGAGTGTCGGTCTAGCTTCTTTGCTTTGCGTGGGGGAACTTCCCCTTAGGATTTGAGTCATTTGTGCTAATTGTGTCATGTGAAGGCAAGGTGACGAGTACATACTCGGGTATATTTGTGGGAAATTGACCGTTTTAAGCTCTTAGGTTCTTATGTTCATTAAAAATGAAGTTGTCTTATCATGTAAAACCCTCCATTTACTAGATTCACCCTTACATATTTTATTTGGAGTTGATTGATTCAGTTCTACTCTCATTGCCAATCAACTCTTACGTGCCTTAATTGAATTGTTGCCTCTTTTATTGCCATGCTGTCTTTTCCGTAATTGCTTATCCTTAATTGAATTTATCATTATCTTTTTCTTAATTTCTAAACCTTAATTGGAGTTATCATTATCTTTTCCGTAATGGCTAAACCTTAATTGAAGTTGTTATTATCTCTCCCGTAATCGCTTAACCCTGATGTCTATTGATCATTTACATATATTCTCATATACTTGCTGTAACGACCCAACTAATTTTTTTAGCATTTGCATTTTGTTTAGTTATTTGAAGTCTTGAGTAACATCGTATGATGTGTATGACTTGTGTGAATCGTCGGTTTTGATTTTTAGGTTATTCGGAATTGATCTGGAGGAATGAATTTCATGATTGAAGCTTTAAAATTGGAGGAGTTGACTGAGTTTGACTTTTTAGTATTTGACATCGGATTGGAGTTTTGATGGTTCCGTTAGGTCCGAATAGTGATTTTGGACTCGAGCGTATGCCCAAATTTGCATTTAGACATTTCTAGAAGGTTTCAGCACAAATTGGCGAAAGTTGGAAATATGAAGGTTTGGAAAGTTCATAAGTTTGATGGGGAGTTGACTTTGATGATATCGGGTTTAGATTGTGGTTCATGGAGTTTGAATAGCTTTGTTATGTGATTTTGGACTTGTGTGCAAAATTTGAGTTCATTCCGAGTTGATTTGATATGTTTTGGCGCGAGTTATGGATGTTGAAAGTTCAAAAGTTCATTAAGTTTTATTTGAGGTGCGATTCGTCATTTCTGATGTTATTATGTCTGATTTGAGGCCTTGAGTAGGTCCGTATTAGGTTATGGGACTTGTTAGTATATTCAGACGGGGTCCCGAAGGGCCGGGGTGAGTTACAGACTTGTTTCAGATCATCTTTCATTCATGTATGATGGTTGGCCTTTGCTAGATACGGTGTGGTCGCACCTGCAGAGCCATAGGCACAGGAGGAGCCGCAAAAGCGGAAGTAGCATCACAGAAGCGGAGACTGTGCTGGGGGCAGGAGTCCGCAAATACAGAGTTTTCTTCGCATTTGCGAATGCGCAGATGTGGCGCATGAGGGAGTAGAAGAGAGAGGCAGTGCATGTGCTTGAAGTTTGTTCGCACCTACGTTTGTGCAGAAGCAGAGATTTTTCGCAGGTGGGATGGGCTGGCTAGTAGTGCTCTTCCGCAGGAGAGATTTTTTTACTCGCATGCGCGAGTCTGCAGAAGAGGAAATTAGTTCGCAATTGCGAACGACGCTAGGTAGAAGCTATATTATCGAGGGTTGGTTGTTTTATTCTCATTTTTGAGACTTGTAGCTCGGTTTTGGGTGACTTTGAAGAGGAATTTCACCACAAGAATTGGGGTAAGCATTCTTAACTCGATTTAGATTATATTTCACGAATCTATACTTGTTTTTGGCATTTGGTTGATGATTTCAAAAGAGAAATTGGGGTTTTTTGTTTATTAGAGTGAATTTTTGAGTTGTGTTCATCGATTTGGAGTCGGTTTGAGTGAAACTAGTATGGTTGGACTCGTAATTGAATTGATTGTTGGATTTTGTGAGTTTCATCAGGTTCTGAGGCATGTACCCGGATTTGACATTTTTGGTTGACTTTGGGATTTTGATTAAAGATCCGACCTTTATCGATTTAAATTGTTTCTTTATGCATTATTTGATGTATTTAAGTTGTTTTTGACTCGTTTTAAGCCGTTCGCTGGTCGGTATGCCCGAGATGGCATTTTTGGAGTATTGTTTGGCTTGTTCGGTATTGCATTCAGCTTGTTCAAGGTAACTAACACTTCTAAACTTGGTGTTGAGGGTATGAAACCCAGAATTACATGTTATGTGATTGATGTTGAGGTGACGCACTTGCTAGGTGACGGGCGTGTGGGCGTGCACCGTGTGAATTATGATTTAGTTGATTCCATTGAACTATGTAGCTATCTTATCTGAACATTTTTACTGTACTCTATGTGTTAGAGTACTTGAGATGTAATCCATGTTAGAAACCATGTTTCGGCTATATGCTTATGCTGTTGGGACTCACTGAGGTCATTTCTGTTGTTAAGTTATTTGCTTACATCGCAATTACATACTCAAGCATACTCATTCATTTGCATATCATATCTCAGTCTCTGTTGCTATTTACTGATACATCATATCATCATTTTGGGCTGATTTTTCATGACATTGTGAGCTCGAGAGACTGGAGAGATTGATGACTGAGTGAGGCCGATGGCCTATTGTGAGTGATATTTATGGGATCGGGCTGCAAGCCGCAGTAGACTTTATTGATTCATGCCAGGATTTGGATTATTATAACACTTGGGATAAATCGGTCCTTTCAGAGTCTACACATCCATAGTGAGTGCAATTGCTATGGATTTTTGGGCTGGATTTGCCCTGGATTCATTTACATTGGGCTGGATCTGCCCTGAATTTATTTATGTTTGGGCTCGATCTGCCCTGTATAGTAGTGAGTAACTGAGTGTGCCGAGTATTGAGCATGTTGAGTAAGAATACGAGGTAGTGAGATTGAGTACCCTGAGAGTGTTAGTACATGAGTTCATAACTGAGGTGCATTGCATGTGACATGTGTACTTGAGATACATGCATAGAGATGCATTTCCTCATGCTATCCGGTTTTGGTGACATTCATGATTTCACTTGCATATTGACATGTAGGTATAGAGATGTACTTTCCTCATGCTATCTAAAAATGAAACATCTTAATTATTGTTGAAAGATTTTTGGGGGGAAATTAAAGTTTTCAGACATTTCTCATATATCTAGTGATTTAGTGAAAAGAACTGAGTTTTACTAACATCTTTGAAAAACATGCCTATTTTTCCGTGACTGTGAACGAGTTGAGCATCGTACCTCTGAATTATTTCTTGTACCATTTTTATTATGTTGTTATGAACTGTTGTTGACTATTGGCATTGGATTCTGACCCTTGTTCTAGCTCTTCACTACTTTCAACCTAAGGTTAGGTTTGTTACTTATTGGGTACATGAGGTCAGTTGTACTCATACTACACTTCTGCACCTTGCGTGCAAATGTTGGATGCTGATGTTGCTGCGTATGGCGGGAGCTAGATTTGAAGATGTACCCGCATTCCAGTCATAGATGCCTCTTGTTCATGGTAGCTTTAGAATTTTAATTTATTCACGTACATTTCAAACATATGATGTATTGTATTTCATACCAACTTTGTAAATTCTAAACCTTAGAAATTCACGATTTGTACTACTAATCCTTGGGATTTTGTATAAGTGTTTGGTTATTTCATCATTATTGTCTCATCAAATTTCATTGAAATTGATTTATTGTTAATTGTCTTACCTATCGGATTGGGTTAGTTGCCATCACGACTAGTTAAATTTTGGGTCGTAACACTTGCCTTCCGTGTGAGAGTTGTACTATTGGCATGTTATTAGTTATTGTTATTGCTGGAAAGTGAGTTGTCCGTGCGGATATGAGATATTGTCACTCCCTTATCACGTGAATTGTCCGTGCGGATATGAAGTATTAATGGTATTGGCACGTGAGTTGTCCATGCGGTTGAAATTTATAATGTGGGCACAAGATGCCAAGTGATTTGAGGTCGTGATTTGGGACCCGTGATTTATGATTATGAGGTTTGGTACCTCGGGGGAATTCTTGAATAAATCTTGTGCGAAAGCGATTGTTCTTATTGAGTTGTTACTTGCTTTCCTTTTCACCGGACTTAAACTGTGTTCAACTTACTCTACGACGTATTACCTGTTTGTTCCCTATTGCTAATTGTTGTCTCTAGTTTTCTATTGTGAGTATTTTTTGGTTATTTATACCATGCTTAGCTTTATAATGATATTGTTCCCTGCTAGTTTCACATTCATACTTGTAGGGGTTATTAAGTCCAATAGGTGTCTTGATTGTCCTTCGTCAATACTCCACCGAAGTTAGTCTTGATAGTTACGAGGTACCACTGTGGTGTACTTATGTTATATTTTCTGCACATTTTTATGCCTTACTAGGTACCTCGGAGTTTGTTGATCATTAGCTAGTTGATCGGGCATTGCTGTGGAGACTCAAGGTATACCTGTTATCGCTTTCGCAGGCGTCAAAGTCACCTTCTGGAATTTTACTTTATACTGTGTATTTTTATTTCATAACAGTTGTATTTAGAGATTTTCTAGTAAATTCAGTAGAGCTTATGACTTGTACTACCGATTTTGGGATTGTTGACTTGTATAGAAATTTACATTTCGAAAATTTTGGTTAAACTTTGCCATTAACTCAGCAAGTGTTAGCTTACAAAGTACTAAAGACTAGGTGCCATCACGACATCCTATGAAGGGAAATCGGGGTCTTGACACGGAGTCATCAAAATATAGTTCCGTGGTCATTTTTACAAAAGTCAAAATTTGATAAGCATTTTTTGATTTAAACCTCTAAGTCAAGAATCAAGGGTCTAAACCATCCGAAAGCTTCCCGGAATGCAACTAACCAACAACGCAAGTCATAAAGTCATAAATACACGTGTGTAAAGCATAAAATGAGGTAAGGGGACACTACTACATCAGTACTTCTTTCATCATTTCTTTTTCTATCTTGGATTTAGTTTTCTAAATGTCTTGTATTGTTATTAGTTGTTATCAGTACTCATTCCATCTTGTTTTTAGCTGAGGGTCAATCGGAAATAACTTCTCTGCTCTTATAGGGTACGGGTAAGGCTCCAAGCCCCGTTTGTGAGAATACACTGGATTATTCTTTTTGTTAATTCAATAAATAAATAAAAAAGACTCTCTAACACTATAGATTCTTTACATACGTATAAGTAATCTCTACAAGATTAAAAGACACTGTTAGAGATATCGGGCGTAGATAATGTGAGTTTGGGACAAAATAACTACGGATAAAGGGTAATTGGATTAATTTCAATTTTTAAATAACTAGAAGTGTCTGCCCATGAATGCACGGGCCTAACATAAGAACAACAACATCGCTTCCAATGAGGGTCAGTGAGTAAATTACAAGAACTCCAGTCCTGGGCAGTTACTAACCTCTACAGTAACCCTTAAACCACGATGTTCCTCACAACTCTACAACGGCCACCTGCCTAAACGGGTTTACAAACATCACCGGTTAGGTTGGCCTAACCAAGGTTTACTGTCGAAATTAGCAACTACCTGGTCTATATAGTTCTTAACCTAAAACCTCATTGGGATGATATAGTAGGCTTTTTAATAACAAAACATGCTTTATAAATAACCTTCGAATACTAAGTCTAACACTTACCTGTTTAGCCTATCATTTAGGCTAAAAGTACTTCAAAAATAATAAGATGAAAGAGAAGAACAATGCCGGAGACCTTCGAGCTTGGGGCCAAGACCTTCTTTTTCTTTTTATAAACCAATTTAAATTATTCAAGAAGGGTTCTTTACGAGATTAGAGAGAAGCTAGTGAGAAGGTAGAGCATTGGCTAATGCCTGCCTCCTCCAAAAATCCAAATGATCCTTATATAATGGATCGGTCTATAAACAAACAAAACTAAAAAGAATGGCCAATAAAATAATTACAATAATGGCCGAAAAAGAAAATTCTACATTATTACAAATGGACAAACTACTTTATAAAAGTAGATTCCCTTCAATAATGGAGGGGCCCGTTACTTTTATGACATTACAAACGGACAAACTACTTTATAAAAGTATATTCCCTTTAATAATGGAGGGGTCCGTTACTTTATGATATTTGTCTTTATTACCCCAATAATTCATCCTATGGGGCCTTCGTGTCTATTCATGCTTTTCCTTTTCCTTTGTTGTCTTTAACAGAAGATTCTTCTGTTGCTTCCTTCAATTTTTCAAGGAAGTCCTCTATTTCATCAATATTTACCTCTGTGTCCGAGGTACTTTGTGCTTCTCCTGCTGCACAGGTTTCTCCATCTGAAGTATTTCCTATGGAGGTCATAGAGATATAATCTCCAATTTTTGTTTCAAAATTTCTTGCAAGATCTTTCCTTATTTCCTCTAAATATGAAGCGAGGATTTCTTTCTTGGATATACATCCTTTCTTCATTTGAAGCTTTCTGGTAATTTGTTGGAAGGGGCTCATTCCTCCTTCACCAGTATTGATTTTCTCTTATTTGGCATAGAGATCAATTTTTTCTTGGATTTGCTGAATTAATTCTTCACCAAATAATTGTCCTTGCTGGTTCGTCTGGACTAATTTATGCCAGAATTTATTATAAACAATTCTTTGAAGGCAAGGAATTCCTTCACTAGTATGACCAGTTTCCACATCCCATTTCATTATCCATGGAATGGAAAATTCAATGAAAAAATACATGGCTGCAATGCCATCATAAAAGATATTATCTTTTTGGAGGGAGGTAATTTTGGGAGATATTTCTACCCATTGAGTATATAAACTCTTGAATAAAGGAGGAAGTATTTCCAATGATGGACCATATAATTTCCACCATTTGAAGAACCAATTTGGAATTTTCTGGTTGTTCATATTAGAACACAACTTGATAAACCATGAGTGTCTCCTATTAGGATTCTCATAAAGAAACTTTTTATTAAAACTTTCAACATAGTCCCAATAATTAAATTTAACTGAGACTTTCTGGTCAGGATGATCATATTCTCGATCCTTGAGGGTACTAATACCCCATTCATCTGAAGGTATTACCTTCTTGATAATGATTTTCGAAAAACTATAAGTTTTTCTTGTATTTGCAGGATAAAAGTGCTGAATCTCAGATGATCCTGTTTTTGAGAGTATAATCTCATAGTGCATCCTGTATTTATAAGCAGGAGTAGCGTATGACGCTGTATCAAAATACCTGGCCATTAATTACCATGAATTATCCTTCCATTTTAGGTCGGATTGTTCCAAAAGAATTATTAACTCTTTTGTACCCTTTCGGTTATAAACCTCTAGGTTTTCATTACTTTCCTCTGATAGAGGAGTAAGTTGGCACATTAGATGATGAACCTTCATTTTTCTTGGATTGTATATAATCCATAAATTCCTTGTATAACGGATGATCGGTATTACCTCCTTCTATGTTAGCAGTAATTAGCTTTTGGTTTCCCATTTGAGCGAGAATATTATTCTCTCTACTATTAGTATATGCTATTCCTCTTCCTCGTTGCCGAGGAGGTCTGTATGTAGGCC
Organism: Nicotiana paniculata; assembly: GCA_005239505.1. NCBI lineage: Eukaryota > Viridiplantae > Streptophyta > Magnoliopsida > Solanales > Solanaceae > Nicotiana > Nicotiana paniculata. Next base: position 536 of record ML320776.1, on the reverse strand, counting down.
TTATTATATGAAAACGTCAAAAGAGAACTTATTAGTTCAAATATTCTCTTGTAAGAAAATCAGGAAGGGTATTATCAGACATTTTTTGTATAATATTTCGAAATCAAAAGGAGCTAATAAAGCTTGCCACCTTCTNAGATAAACTTTGCAGCTTGACAATCAGTTTTTATCAAAAACTTCTGATTGTATAAATCAGTTTGGAATTTCATAACACATTTAACTATAGCAAGAATTTCTTTAGCTACAATTGCATAATTTCTCTGGGATTCATTCCATTTTTCAGAATAAAATTGAACAAGATATTCTTGTTTATCTAATGAAGAACATTGTTTCAATATTCCCCCATAACCAATATCCGAGGCATCAGTTTCTACAACCTTTGCCCAAGTGGGATTAGCTAAAGTTAAGCATGGAAGGTTATGAACCTTTTGCTTAATCCTATTGATTGATGCAGTATGACTGTCAGTCCAAGATTTGGGATTCTTCTTTAATCTATCATAAAGAAGAGTTGTATCCTTAGCAAGATCCTTTATAAA
>MDKI01184204.1:0-16137 GCA_005239505.1 Nicotiana paniculata | reverse complement strand
GGAAAAGTCAACTAGAAGTTGACTATTTGGTAAACGACCTTGGAATGCGGATTTTATGGTTCAGATACCTTCGTTAGGTGATTTGGGACTTAGGAGTTTGTTCGGAATATGGTTTTGATGTCCGACGTAGAATTAGACTTGAATTGGCGAAAGTTAGTTTTTGGCGATTTCCGGTCGGCAGTGGAATTTAGGCTATTGGGGTCGGAATGGAATTCCCGAACTTGGAGCAGGTTCGTAATGTCATTTTGGATGTGTGCACAAATTTTCAGGTCATTCGAACGTGTTTTGGATGGTTTCAACATCTTTGGTGAAATTTAGATGTTTCAAAGTTCATAGGCTTGAATTTGATGTGATTTTGTTGTTTTTTGCGTTGTTTTTGGTGTTTCGAAGGCTCGACTAAGTTTGAATGATGTTATGGGGTGTGTTTTAGGATTGGTTGAGGTCCCGGGGGCCTCGGGTGTGTTTCGGGTGGTTAACGGAGTGTGTTTGGCCTTAAAAGGACTACTGTTGCTGCTGTATTTTTCTTGGTCTGGTTTCCTTATATGCGATCGCAATGGTGAAGCTGCGATCACATAGGCTTATTGGTGAGGCAGCACAAAATTGTTATACGCGATCACCTTTAGTGGTCCGTGATCGCAAAGTGAGAGAAGCCAGAATAGTGCGGTCGCATGAGGTGCATTGCGATCGCAGAGTGTGGGCACATGTGGCTGTGAGTTGATGGAGTTGCTATATACGATCGCATAGAGCTGGTCGCGATCGCATTGGTGAGGAGTTGACTTACGTGATCGCATAGGTGTTTCTACGATCGCATAGGGTTGGTTTGGTTTGGCAGCATTTTGTTCTTCGCGATCGCGTTCCTTTTTCCGCGATCGCACAGAGTAAAAGTCTGGGCAGACAGTTTTAAGTTCTAATTTCGGGGGTTCTTGGCCATATCTCATTTGGCCATTTGAGAGCTCCGAAAAATTGTATTTTGGACGATATTTTCAGTGGGATCCTTGTGGTAAGTGTTCTTCAATTATTTTTTGTTCAATTTCATGAATTTGTCTTTTTTTCACCATGCAATTTGAGGAATTAAGTAGAAAATTTGGGAAAAATGGGAGGAAAAAATTTAGAAATTTCTTTTGGTGATTTGAGTGGGCAATTGTGGTCCAATTTTGATGTTCTTGGTATGTACGGATTCGTGGGAGGATAAGGATTCTTGTGAAGTAATTTTTATCAGATTTCGAGACGTGGGACTGGGGACGGATTTGGCCAATTTCGAGAATTGTGCCTAATTTCGATAGTTTTTGATTGGGGTTCGTATCCCTAGCATATTTTGATGTTATTGTTCTGATTTTTGATAGGCTCGGAGCATTTGGGAGCCGATTCGAGGGTCAAGAGCATCGCGAAGTAGTTTTTGGGTTGTTTTGAGGTAAGTACCGATTATAACTCTAAACCTGAGGGTATAAAACCCCGGTATTTGATATTGTTTTGGTAAATGAGGTGACTCATATGCTAGGTGATGAGCGTGTGGGCGTGCAACGATAGAGATTGTGACTTGGTCCGTTCCGTAGCGACTATTAAGCTGCGTATTTGAGTTGAAACCTTACGACATCCTGTATTTCAGAAGTTTATACTTGTGTATGGGCTGTGGGCCATGTTTGGGACCTCGTGCTGACCTGTTTAGACCCTCAGAGGTACTTTTACACTATTCTCACACTATCCTTATAGAACAATTGTGAACTCAGTCATGTTTCCTACTTGTTGTTATTCTCACTATTCTCACACTATCCTGATAGAACAATTGTGAACTCAGTCATGTTTCCTACTTGTTGTTATTCTCACTATTCTCACACTATCCTGATAGAACAATTGTGAACTCAGTCATGTTTCCTACTTGTTGTTATTCTCACTATTCTCACACTATCCTGATAGAACAATTGTGAACTCAGTCATGTTTCCTACTTGTTGTTATTCTCACTATTCTCACACTATCCTGATAGAACAATTGTGAACTCAGTCATGTTTCCTACTTGTTGTTATTCTCACTATTCTCACACTATCCTGATAGAACAATTGTGAACTCAGTCATGTTTCCTACTTGGTGTTATTCTCACTATTATCGCACTGTTGAAACTCTGAGAGGTATTTTGGGTTGAGTCCCGTGAGTTGAGATGAATTGCCCGAGTGGCTTGTGAGGATGACTGAGCGAGACCGAGCGCCGAGTATGTGAGGATAGTTATGGATCGGGCTGCACGCCGCAACAATATACATTATGTATGGGTCGGGCTGCACGCCACAACAATATATATATATTGGATAAGGCTGCACGCCGCAGCAATATATATGTATTATATGTTGATCGGGCTGCACGCCGCAGCAATATACATTATGTATGGGTCGGGCTGTACGCCGAAACAATATATATATTTGATAGGGCTGCATACCGCATCAATATAGTGCTTGGGCTGAAGAAGCTCCTCCAGGAGTCTGTACACCCCAGTGAGCGCAGTCTACTATTTTATGGATTGGGCTACACGCTGCAATGTATGTTGTATGGATCGGGCTGCACGCCGCAGCGTATGTTATATGGATCGGGTTGCACGTTGCAGCAATATACAATATATATGGATCGGGCTGCACGTTGCAAAAATTTTTCCATGGTACCTGATGAGTGAGAGTGCTGAGTGTGAGCATGGACTTATGAGAGTAGAGTCACGAGTGAATAAGAGGCTTGCCCGAGAGGCTTTATTTTTGAGCGACACTGTGCCTGAGTGGCTGATATTTTATGAAACTATTGTTTTCGCTATTCTTTACACTGAGCCTCTTTGATAAATGTTGACAAATGTTTTATACATGTTTTAAATGGAAAAGCTCGAGTTTTGTGAAATCTTTGGTAAATGTAGACTCTTGACTTGATCTATTACCTTTACTGGTACTTATTTTATGAAACTATAAAGTTTAAATGCTCGTCAGTACACTCATGTTTTTAGATACTTTGGTTACTTACTAAGTTGGTGTACTCACGTTACTCCCTGTACCTTGTGTGCAGATTCAGGTACCGGGGTAGAGCGATAGTTGAGCTACCCCATTTAGAGCATTGTTCGGAGATTGTGAGGCAGTTGCTCGGCGTCCGCAGCCTATTCTTTCTCCCTCCTACTCTGTCATTTTACTTTACATCCCAGACTTGTTGTAGTAGAGGATTGGTATTAGATTGTATCACTTCTTAGATGCTCATAACGGTTGACTCCAGATGTTGGGACTGTGCTTAGATGTTCTAATCATTTTTAATGTTTTGAAATGCTTAAGAAACAGAATTATTATGAAAATTCAGATATTTGAGGTATTAAATGGGAAATCATTGTAGTATGTTCAGTAAATTGGCTAGCCTAGTATCACCATAGGCGTCATCATGGCCAATTTAGATTTGGGGTCGTGACAAAACAATATCTAAAGAACTAAGGGAAGACTCCAGAAATCTGCGAACGCCGACAGATCTACCTCGTGTCTCCGAACGATGAATGTAGCTACTATAATCTCCTAATGCTGGCCGATACCTGGATCTGCACAAAATAGTGCAGAGTGTAACCTCGACGAAGTAGTGACGAGGCTACGACGGGGCATTAACTACATAACCTGTAAACAACATGTACAATAAAGCAAGAAAGAAATAATAACAATAATAAACTCGATAACCAGTAACTTGCAAAATTACACAAAAGCAACTCGGATAACTCTTTCCAGATATCAACTATAATCAACTCTTCAGATGTTACCAACTTTCAATTTAAATCACAATAAAAACCAGAGTATAAAACCCTTTTTAATAAAATTGGAGTTTTCCAAATCCTTATTTTTGAAAATCAGCAAAACATGAATATTCCCCCTTATCGCTCCTTGTTGTGGCGCACAACCCTCTCCCACCTGTCCACCCTTATTGCTCATCCCTATATATATCAGCCTTATTTCTCCTATTGCAACGTGCAACCCGATCCCACCTGTCCACCCTTAATACTCCTTGTTGCGGTGTGCAACCTGCTCCCACCAGACATATCATATCAGTTTATTTATATAAACCTTCACAATTTAGGACAAGCCTTTCACAACTTTTTTGTACCTCAACAAATATAAATAGGAGCTGTAAAACTCGTAATTTCATCAATTATCACTACACATCGAAACCAAATGAAATGTATAATGTAACACAGACAACTAGCTCAATCCTTATGTAATCTAACAAAATCAAAGAACAGCCAACATTTCCAAATTACTTGAAGGAATGCTTAACAATGAATCAATGAATCCAGATAGACATATAAACCTCAATGATCATGAAATAAGTAAGTCCGGAAACAAATAATTGGAAATCGGGGAAAGGGATCATGTTAACAGAAAATTTGGTGGTGCATAGATACTTGCCATCTCACCTATAAACCACACACATGCAAATTAATATAGCATTTAAGTTGGGGATTCCTATTCCCTCAAGTCAAGGTTAAACCAAGCACTTACCTAAAATTCGCAGGCCACTCACTGCTCAATTATAGCTTTTCCTTTGGAATTCACCTCCAATACACTCGAATCTAATCATAATTAGTTTAATATCATTAATTAAGGCTAAAGGAAGTAACTTTACTACAAATTTATGATTTTCCTAAGTTTTCTCAAAACAAGTAAAAACCCGACCTCGGGCCTGCTTGGTCCAAACTCAGAGTTCGGACCAAATTACGTTTACCCATTCACCCTCGAACCCGAATATGCAATTAGTTTCTAAATCTGACCTCAATTCGAGGTCAAAATCCAATTTTGACAAAATTCCCTAATTCTACCCAAACCCTCAATTTTTACCATGAAAATTCTTGATTTTGGATTGAAAAGTGATTAAACCATTGGCAAATTGAAAGAGTAGAGTTTTGAATTGACTACCTAAATTTTGGGGATGAAATTTGAAGAAGAAAATCCTCCTTAGGGCTTGGTAGTTCGAAAATATGGAGAAAAGGGTTCTGTCCGTGTTTAAAATTGAATTTATATACCTGGGCAGGCCTTCATCGCATTCGTGTGGGCCTGCACGTGTTCACATAGAACAAATGAGGCTCATCCCCCAAGCCCAATTAACCTTATGAGTTCGCGAGGGCCCAACTACGTTCGCGTATAGTCTTCCCCCGGTCCACCACGTTCGCGTGAAGGGTCCGGCCTTCGAACCGAACAAAACAGCCTTGTCAAATATTACTCTATGCGTTCGCAACTGGGTAATGCGAACGCGAAGAAGAAAAGACTGGGCACCAGAAAACAGCAAAAAGCACAAATTTTGTAAGTGTAAAACATCATGTGGCCTATCCGAAACTCACCCGAGCCCTCGGGGCTCCAAACCAACCATGCACGCAAGTCCAAAAAAAATAATACAGACTTGATCGTGCGATCAAATCATAAAAATAACATTTAAAACTATGAATTAAACCTCAAAACTCATCATTTTTCTCAAGAACACTTAAAGTTCACTATTCCCCAACCGGACGTCCGAATCACGTCAAATAAACTTCGTTTCTCACCAAATTTCACATATATTATTCAAATACTGTAAGAAATCTGTACTGGGCTCTGGAACCAAGATACGGGCCCGATAGCAATGGTTTCAAACATTAATTCTTTTCTTTATTTCATTAATTATTCAGCAAAACAATGTCTTTCAAAAATTGGTTTCTAAGGCTTGGGACCTCAGAATTCAATTTCGGGCATACGCCCAAGTCCCATATGTTACTACGGACCTCCCGGGACCGTCGGAACACATATTCAGGTCCGTTTACTCCAAATTTTGACTCAAGTCAACTAAAACAAAACTTTAAATTCTAAAAATTAGTATTTCTTATATTTTAACATAAAAGCTTTTCGGTTTCACGCCCGGACTGCGCACGCAAATAGAGGTAAATAGAATTAATCTTTTTAAGGATAATGAGCCTAGAATGGGGTCTTAATTCATAAAATGACCCCTTGGGTCATCACAGTCTCCACCTCTAAAACAAACGTCCGTCCTTGCACGGACATAGAAAATTACCTGAATTGGAGAACAAGTGTGGATATCTACTCTGCATGTCTGACTTGGACTTACAAGTAGCTACCTCAACGGGTTGGCCCCTCCACTACACTCGAACTGAAGGATAGATCTTAGATCTCAACTGACAAACCTGCCAGTCTAAAATTGCTACCGGCTCCTCCTCATAAGTCAAGTCTTTGTCCAATTGGACAGAGCTGAATTCTAACACATGGGATGGGTCACCATGATATTTCCGGAGCATAGACACGTGGAATACCGGATGAACTGAGGATAACCTGGAGGCAATGCAAGTCTATAGGCTACCTCCCCCACTCTATCAAGAATCTCAAATGGCCCGATATACCTAGGGCTCAACTTGCCCTTCTTCCCAAATCTCATGAAACCCTTCATGGGCGATACCCGAAGTAATACTCTCTCTCCAACCATGAATTCCACATTCCGAACCTTACGATCGGCGTAACTCTTTTGCCTACACTGAGCTGCACGAAGTCGATCCTGTATAATCTTGACCTTATCTAAGGCCTCTTGAACTAAATATGTACCCAATAACCGAGCCTCTCCCGGCTCAAACCATCCAACTGGCGATCTACACCGCCTACCATATAATGCCTCATAAGGAGCCATCTGAATGCTCGACTAATAATTATTATTCTAGTCAAACTCCGCTAATGAGAAAAATTGATCCCAAGAACCTCCAAAGTCAATAACACAAGCGCGGAGCATATCTTCTAGAGTTTGAATAGTACGCTCGGACTGCCCGTCCGTCTGTGGATGAAATGCAGTGCTCAATTGAACTCGGGTACCCAAATCTCGCTGAACTGCCCTCCAAAAGTGCGAGGTAAACTGCGTACCTCAATCAGAAATGATAGACACGGGCACACCGTGAAGGCGAACAATCTCTTGAACATATATATCTGCCAATCTCTCCGAGGTATAAGTACTTGCCACTGGAATGAAATATGCTAATTTAGTCAACCTATCCACAATAACCCAAATGACGTCGAACTTCCTCTGAGCCTATGGAAGTCCAACAACGAAGTCCATAGTGATACGCTCCTACTTCCACTCAGAAATCTCTATCTCCTCAAGTAAACCACCGGGTCTTTGATGCTCATATTTCACCTGTTGGTAATTCTGTAACGACCCGGTCCATCGTTATATTGAACCTGCATCATAATTACTATTCCTGACTTGTCATAGGTTGGTTATACTGTTATTGATGTGTTATAGTTTGTAGGCTTGAAATCGAAATGGTTGTAGTGAGAGTTTAGCCACTTAGTCCTTAAAAATAGCCTTAAAGTTAGAAAAGTCAACTGAGAGTTTACTTATTGGGAAACGACCTCAGAACGCGAATTTTATGGCTCTGATACCATCTTGTCACGACCCAATTTCGGAGTCGTGATGGCGCATGTCGTGGAACCAGGTGAGCCGCCCCTTTTAACTAAGCTAAATTCAGTTTCCAGTAAAAATACAATTTTAAACGAATTTATTGATAATACTATGAATCTGAAGTTTAAAAACAATATTTGAAAAACTAAATTTAAACTTCCAATCCCGGATCCGGTGTCACTCAGTCATGAGCTGCTATGTATAAAAAATAAGGAATGAAGAAATAGACAACATAGTCTCAAAATAAGTGCAACATGTAGAATAAGGAAGAGAAGACGAGGTCGCGATCGCCAGCTGCTACCTCGACAACCCCAATGAAAACTCTGGCAGCCGCTCAATATCCACTACCGGATCCCGGTGTACCTGGGTCTGCACACAAGGTGCAGGGGGTAACGTGAGTACACCAACTCAGAAGTAACAAACCTAAACTATGGGCTGAGAAGTAGTGACAGACAAAACCCCAAAATTTTACAATAAATAATATATAGAATTTAGACATGCTAACAGTTTATCAGGATGAGTAAATATGCCAAGTATGCCAGTATACTCTACATGCCATCATAAAATATATGTATGAAACCAATGTGGATATGCACATAGTGCTCACAACTCTCCCACAGAAGTCCACTCATTACTAAATATGCCTCTCAGGCCTAGGGAAGTTCTATCCCGGAATATGCATAAACACTGGTGACTGTAGTCACTGTGTACTGAGGAAAAAGGCCAGTCCAGCCCCCGCGAAGAAGATCCATCTTCGGAATACAACACTCGGACAATTACCATATCCAGGGAAGATCCATCCCTCTCATAACATCAGCTTCGGACGAGATCCATTCCCAGAAAAGATCCATCCCTCGTCATCAATGCGCTCACTGGGGGTGTAAAGACTCCAGAGGGGCCCTAGTGGCCCAAGCGCCATATCAAGCCAACAAAGGCATGATTTAATATCGCTGCGGTGTGCAGTCCGATCTCATAACTGTTTCAATAACAGGCTCTCGGCCTCACTCAGTCATTACTCTTCAGTCCCACTCAAATGGATCACAAATGCCTCTATCAGCCCGACACAATGATAAGTATGCATTTAATTAACAATATTGAGACTGGGATATGAAGTGGTATGCTATGACATGACTGAGTATATGGAATCAAATAATCACAAAATGAGACAGTAATATATGACCACTCGGGTCTCAGTATTTTTGCCGTGAAGCATAGCATTTACACTTAACATGATTTCTAACAGGTTCACAATTACCACATTAACAGAAGCACACATATCATCAGGGAATAATCACTAAGCGGTGCCATGGGGTAAGCCAGGCCACAAATACTCAGTACACGCCTGCACTCCCGTCACTTGGCATGTGCGTCAGCTCAACGATAGTCATAAATCATTTAGCTCGGGGGTTCGAACCCTCAGAACCAAGTTTGGAAACGTTACTTACCTCAAAACCGGCTAAAATACTATTCCACAGTGCCTTTGCCTCTAAATCCGGCCTCTGAGTGCTCCAAATCTACTAAGTTCAGATTTTTATCATCAAATATGCTTAAGGAATGAAGTCAAATTGAAAAGTACCAAATTTAGCTCAAAACCCGAAATCGGTCAAAACCCGACCCTCGGGCCCGTGTCCCGAAACTCAGAAATTTTTATAACAAACTGTTCTTCATCATATCACGAGTCCGTACATATAAAGAACACCAAAATCGAAGTTCATTTGACCCCTCAATAAATCCCTAAAGGTCTCATAATCTTAAGCCCTAAACGAATTTAGCTTAGTTAAAAAGGGTGGCTTTCCTGGTTCCGCGACAGGAACCATCACGACTCCGAAATTGGGTCGTGAAAAGATGGTATCAGATCCATAAAATCCGCATTCCGAGGTCGTTTACCAATAAGTCAAGCCTCAGTTGACTTTTCCCATTTTAAGGCTATTTTTAAGACTAAGCGACTAAACTCTCATTACAACCATTCCGATATAAAGCCTACCAACTCTAACACATCAATAAAAGTATAACCAACCTATGAAAAGTCAATAACAGTAATTTTTAATGCAAGTTCTACGTAACGACCGACCGGGTCGTTACATTTAATGACTATTGTTGAGGTGACGCACATGCCAAGTGACGGGCGGGCGGGCGTGCACCGAGTATTTTCCACCTGGTTTATCCCATGGCACCACTTAGTGATTATTCCATGACGATATATGTGCTTCTATTAATGTGGTAACTGTGAACATGTAAAAAATCATGTTAAGTATAAATGTTAGGCTTCACGCCAGAAATGCTGAGACCCGAGTTGTCGAATATTGCTGTCTCATTTTGTGATTATTTGATGTCGTATACTCAGTCCTGTTATAGCATATCACTTCATATCTCAGTCCTAATATTGTTAATTACATGCATACTTATAATTGTTTTGGGTTGATGGAGGAATTTGTGATCCATGTGAGTGAGACTGAAGAATAATGAACACTTTTCCAAGAATAGAATGGAGAACTGACGCCAGGAGGACATGACAGTGATGCAGTATGAGATGAGGTTCTCCGAGTTGGTCTGTCATTTTATTTGGCTAGTTCCCACGGATAGGGAGAGAATCAGGAGGTTCGTTGATGGCCTCACTTATAGCTTCAGATATTGCTGACTAGGGAGAGGGTATCTGGTGCTTCTTTCGAGGAGGTGGTTTACATTGCCAGAGAGATTGAGTCGGTTCGCCTCCAGGAGTGGATTGAGAGGGAGGCCAACAGGTCTCGAGTATCTGGGAGTTTTGATGGGGTTCCTTCAGGGGGGCAGCCTCAGCCCGGCGGAGGCCGTCCACTCAGGCAGGCTCAGCCAGGTCAATCGCAGGTGCAGAGTTAGGTCGTTTAATGAAAAGTCGCAGGTGCGGTTGTTTTGACCGCATGTGCGGTCCCGCAGGTGCGAGACATGGGCCACAGGTGCGGAACCCCTACGCAGAAAGTATAAATTGAAACCCTCCGCGACCATTAGACCTTTTAACACCATCTTTGAACGGGAAGAAGCTCTTGAGGCGGTTTTTGAAGAGGGAAATCAGTGTTCTTCATAGAGCTAAGTCTTTTGTTCATTAAAACTCGTTTATGGGTGATTATAGAACACAATCTCGGCAATTAATTTATGAAAAATCAGTAGAAAGAGGAGGTTTAGGGCTTGAGATTATGAGACCTTTAGGGATTTATTTGAGCGGTCAAACGAACTCCAATTTTGGTGTTCTTTATATGTACGGACTCATGAGATGATGAAGAACTGTTTTGTATAAAAATTTCTGAGTTTCGAGACATGGGCCCAGGGGTCGGGTTTTGACCAATTTCGGGTTTTGAGCTAAATTTGGTACTTTTCAATTGGAATTCATTCCTTAAGCATAATTTGATGATAAAAATAAGAACTTGGTAGATTTGGAGCACTCAGAGGCCGAATTTAGAGGCAAAGGCACTGCGGAATAGTGTTTTAGCCAGTTTTGACGTAAGTAACGTTTCCAAACTTGGTTCAGAGGGTTCGAAACCCCGAGCTAAATGAGTTATGATTATTGTTGAGGTGACGCACATGCCAAGTGATGGGAGTGAGGGCGTGCGCCGAGTATTTGTCGCCTGGCTTATCCCATGGCACTGCTTAGTGATTATTCCCTGATGATATGTGTGCTTATGTTAATGTGGTAATTGTGAACCTGTTAGAAATCATGTTAAGTTTAAATGCTAGGCTTCACACCAAAAATGTTGAGACCCGAGTGGTCGTATATTACTGTCTCATTTTGTGATTATTTGATTCCATATACTCAGTCCTGTTATAGCATACCACTTCATATCTCAGTCTCAGTATTGTTAATTATATGCATACTTATCATTGTGTCGGGCTGATGGAGGCATCTGTGATCCATGTGAATGAGACTGAAGAGTAATGAATGAGTGAGGCCGAGAGCCTTTTATTGAGAGAGCTATGAGATCGGACTGCACACCGCAGCGATATTAAATCATGCCTTTGTTGGCTTGATATGGCGCTTGGGCCACTAGGGCCCCTCCGGAGTCCTTACAGCCCCAGGTGACCGCATTGATGATGAGGGATGGATCTTCCCTGGGCATGTATCTTGTCTGAAGCTGATGTTATAAGAGGGATGGATCTTCCCTGGATATGGAAATTGTCCGAGTGTTGTATTCTAGAGATGTATCTTCTCCGTGGGGGATGGACTGACCTTTTTCTTCAGTACATAGTGACTACAGTCACCGGTGTTTATGCATATTCCGGGATGGAACTTCCCTGGGCCTGAGAGCCATATCTAGTACTAAGTGGACTTCTGTGGGAGAGTTATGAGCACTATGTGCATATCCACACTGGTTTCATACATATATTTTATGATGGCATGTAAAGTATACTGGCGTACTTGGCATATTTACTCACCCTGATAAACTGTTAGCATGTCTAAATTCTGTATATTATTTATTGTAAAATTTTGGGGTTTTTTCCGTCACTACTTCTCAGCCCATAGTTTGGGTTCGTTACTTCTGAGTTGGTGTACTCACGTTACCCCCTGCACCTTGTGTGCAGACCCAGGTACACCGGGACCCGGTAGTGGATATTGAGCGGCGTTCAGAGTTTTCATTGGGGTTGTCGAGGTAGCAGCTGGCGATCGCGACCTCGTCTTATCTTCCTTATTCCACCTGTTGCACTTATTTTGAGACTATGTTGTCTATTTCTTCATTCCTTATTTTTTATATATAGCAGCTCATGACTGGGTGACACCGGATCCGGGATTGGAGGTTTAAATTTAGTTTTTCAAATATTTTTTTTAAACTTCATATTCTTAGTATTATCAATAAATTCGTTTAAAATTATATTTTTACTGGAAACCGAATTTAGCTTAGTTAAAAAGGGCGGCTTGCCTGGTTCCATGACAGGCGCCATAACGACTCCGAAATTGGGTCGTGACAAATTCAAACAACTAGCCACATAAGCAACAATATCCTTTTTCATCCTTCGCCATCAGTAGTGTTGTCGCAGGTCCTGGTACATCTTGGCAGCACCCGGGTGAATAGAATACTTAGAACTGTGAGCTTCTTCAAGAATCAACTCACGAAGGCCATCAACATTAGGTACACATATACGACCATGCATCCTGAAAACACCATCATCTTCAACTGTAACCTTCTTGGCACTACCTTGCCGAACTATGTCCCTAAGGACCATCAAGTGCGGGTCATCATCCTGTCGATCTTTGATACGCTCGAATAAGGAAGACCGAGCAACTGTACAAGCTAGAACATGGCTGGGAGAAATATCCAATCTCACAAACTGATTATCCAAAGTCTGAGTATCTGAAGCTAACGGTCTCTCACCAACTGGAATACATGCAAGGCTGCCCAATCTTACTGATTTCCTACTCAATGCATCGGCCACCACATTGGCCTTTCGTGGATGATACAAAATAGTGATGTCATAATCTTTCAATAACTCTAGCCATTTCCTCTATCTCAAATTAAGATCCTTTTGCTTGAACAAGTATTGGAGGCTACGATGATTTGTGTAAACCTCACATGGCATGCCATAAAGATAGTGCCTCCATATTTTCAGTGCATGAACAATGTCTGCCAACTCTAAGTCATGGACAGGATCATTCTTCTCGTGAATCTTTAACTGCCGAGACACCTATGCTATCACCCTGCCCTCTTGCATCAATACCGCTACCAACCTAACACGAGAAGCATCATAATATACTGTGAAAGATCCTAAACCTAATTGTAACACCAATACCATCGCTGAAGTCAAAGCTGTCTTGATATTTTGAAAGCTCGCCTCCCACTCGCCCGACCATTTACATGGTACACCCTTTTTGGTTCAATATGATCTTAATAGTTTCTCATAATCAATTGCAGAATCATCAAATAACTTCTCGTTAACAATAATCTCCTTTCGAACCTTCACAATACTGACAACGAGATGCAACGCATGGAGGACTCATAATTATCTACCTGAATTAACGTGTTTCATTTAACGCCATATGGGCGGGCACCTACCTTGCGGGTTAAAGCTCATTAACTATAACACGGATTTGGCAAATTATGCACAGATAAATTTTATACAAAAGTTTTCAAATAAACCTAACAGGCAAGACTCCTATTAGTACAATAGTACAAATTTTTAATTTCACAAAAGAGAATTTAAGCACAAGAATTTTCATTACAAGGACCTCATCCTTATATAACTCCCATCGCGGCTCGTAGCCCGATTTAAACATACCAAATCATATGAAAACGCGAGGGTCTCGCCCTCAGTTCTGAATCACTAGTAATAAGGAACATCGTGCCAATTGAAACATTCCATTTTCTTATTTTAAAATTTCCCGTTAATCAAATTACAACACGTAATGATAGATATAGCTATCTCCATAGAATCTCCCAATACAAGTATTCACATAAGTAGATTTCAGGTTTACGAAGCTCACCCATGAGTGGAGCATATTAGGAGAACTTTCTTAGATACTCATAACCGAATCAAGTTAAGGAAATTGCCACTTTATAATAACTAGAAATTGTAATTGTAATGACACTATCTGATATAGCGACCTCAGCCATAGGAGTCTGACCTCCACCTTTGACATTCCAACCCCTTTCCTCTAGCTGGACATGTAAGTTGAGTTGTAATTGTAATGGGGCACATAGACTGAGTGCTCTGATGAAATATGACTCTCCCAAGTCTAGGACAATTTCTACCACTAGCCGAAATAAAATATCAATCTGCCTTGCGTGGTACAAAATCTTACGATTATAATTGAATCCTTAAATAAGTCTGAGAAACAAATTATATCAATAGCATTTAGGAGAACTGATCCAAGTATTGATGTTGAATTGGCTGGCCGTCCTCTTCGTAGGCTTGCCACAAACACCGGTGGCCAATTTCTTCTTTTACTATGTTGTCTCAACACTACTGAGCTACCCCATTTATTCATATACCCTTCGTTATTCTTTGGGGTAACTTTCATCCCTTTATACACAATGATCACAAAATTAGAGCTCTATACAGATAAATCTTGGCACGAACACTATGGTCTAGAAGCTCGTCAACCACTGCACTCCCTCCGAAGCACCCCAAAATCCATAATCGCGATTTTCACACTGAGTAGACCTTCCGTAGATTTAAAGGTATTTATATAACTCCTTTGGCATTGAGGTATAGGGTTATTAAGGAAGCATACATACCACAAGTCCCAACTTTATCTCTTGCAAAATCTCAAGCCTTGTACATTCTGGGCCAACACCGATATACCACATGATTCCGCAATCTATTCCTTGACAATGGACTTCCCCACTTGGCACGAAGTAACAGATCACAATGTTTGATAATCCACAATGTTAAATTTCACAGCTCATATAAACCACCCCCATTGCTTTCAACTTATCCCCATGTTCTGCAATACTTCATAGCAGCGGTCAAGAAAATCATGTGGGTCTTCAAAAGTCTGATCAGGAGTGTGGGTAGCAGGAGTCTAGACCCCTCCTCCAGCCTGAGATACGGCTGCTGCAACAGGGAATCCGCCAGTCTGGGATACACTCTCCATCAGGCCCACTAATCGGACCAAAGCATCCTGAAGTACCGGGGTAGCAATGAACCCCTCTAGGACCTGAGCTGGTCCAGCTGGAATGGTCCGAGCTGAAGCCCCCTCATCAATCTCAATCTGGGGCTCCGTAGCTGGAGTTGATGTCTGAGCAGTGGGTTGTGTCATGCCCCTACCTCGGGCCCTGACGTGGCCTCGACCTCTACCCCTAATAGGAGCTACTGCTGCTGGAAGATCGAATGGTTGTTTAGGGAAAGACGAAGCATGTGTTCTCACCATCTGTGAGAGAGTAGAAGAGTTCAATCAGTATTTGAGATACCAAGAATCGCACGACAGAGTAGAAATAAAAACTTAGTTTGTTCCTAACTCATAGCTTCTGAGAGATAAGTACAGATGTCTCTTGCCGACCCCTCAGACTCTATCAAGCTTGTTCATGAATTGTGAGACCTATGCAACCTAGTGCTCTGATACCAGCTTGTCACGACCCAAATTCCCAACCCTCGAGATCGTGATGGCGCCTAACACCACACTTTCTAGGTGATGCGAGACTAAATGGCATAGTTTAACATGTGATATACCTTACATTTTATGCGCTTTAATGATAAAAATACACTTGTTATGTGCTTAATGGAGTTTATTTCATGTGTAGGTGAATTGGAGATGGAAACGGAGCTAAAGGGATGAAAATGCGTCGAAAATACGCAAAAGAAGACACCCGGGCGATAGCCGGGCGTTTGCCCCCTAAAGTCGGGCACCCCTGGTGTTAGGGGGGCGTTTACCCCATAAGGCCAGGCACCCCCAGGCGTTAGGGGGGCGTTAGGGCCCAAACGCCAGGCCTGCCCTGGCCTTAAGGGGGCGTTTGGCCCCAAACGCCCGGTGTCCCAATTTCGGCCAGATTCGAGTTTTGACGAGTTTAAGTGTTTCCCGGTTGAAATAGAAGTCTCCTACATGGTTAGGGTTGGACCAAAACATATAAATAGACCCCAAACAACACAACTTAACAAGACGGAAGAAGATACGGAAGGATTCAACAAGACAACACCATAGAAGTGACAAAAATCGATTTCTACGTCTAGTATTCTTTACTTTGTATTTCAATTAAGCAATTCCTTTTAGTTTTGTGTCTTCTAAACATGAGTAGCTAAGTTTTTAATCTAGGGTTTTG
>ML320775.1:1357-59589 GCA_005239505.1 Nicotiana paniculata | reverse complement strand
ACTAAGTAGAAGCCTTTTCCAAGTGTGGTGTGTGTTCCTCCACTTCAATCTTTCAATCCCCTTCAATGATCAATAATCTTCCCCCCTAATGTTATGTTTTTTGGTCTATTTATATGTTTAGGATAAACTGTAACCGTGTAAGAGACTTTTATTCTAACTTGGAAACACTTAAAAACCTTTAAAACTCGGAGTTCACTGAAGCAGGTACCCAGGCGTTAGCAGGCTAAGGCCTGGCTAACGCCTGGCCAGGGCTGGAGTTTGTAGGGTAACGCCTAACTAACGCCAGGCACCCCCTGGCCTTAAGAGCCAAACGCCTGGCTAACGCCAGGCTTGTCCCGGGTCGCTCCTTTTCGACTCTTGAGCGTATTTTTCGACGTTTATGCTCTCATTTAGCTCGGCTTCCGTTTCCAATTCACCTACACATTAAATAAACCCCATTAGGCACATATGACGTGTATTTTTATCATTAAAGCACATAAAATGCAAGGTATATAATGCTTAAAATCATGAATTCCAGCCACGCATCATGCTACTATTTGTGGGGGCTGCGTACGCACGAGGTGATGAGAGTCCTTGTGTAACTACTACTGTGCCTAAGTCTGGGTAGTCTAGGACCCAAAAGCATGCTATACTTGAAATATTTTTAATCTTATTGACAATTTAAATTGATTAAATCATATCGAATTAGTAAATGGATTTCTAAATAAGTAAAACTTCATTTTCTTAATCGTGAAAAGAGGATTGACTTTTCCTTGGATAAACGTTCCCAGGTGAATTCTTGATTGGTTGTTTGATTGTGTGTATCTATTTGTGCCCGGGTTGCATGTATGATTCGTGAGTGCGGTGATTCATTATTTACATTTGACAGCGTCGCATGTATTATTCACGAGCAGGATAATAGATGCATTTATGGTTTGCATATTTTATTATTATGTTGGATCGGGTCGTACAACCTTCGCATGATTTGCGCATGCTTGTATTACTTGCCTTGAAATTTATAAATAATGATATTGCCACCCTGGCCTGAGGTAAATTGAAAAATGATGAAATATCAATTTTTGGAAATATCTTATTATTAAAAGAATTTTTTACATGCTTCATGCTTATCGAGTTTGCAATCACCTTATAAAATCAATACTTTTACACAATTTGGTATTTTATTATTGGACTACTAGTAAGTGTCGACGTCGACCTCTCGTAACTACTTCTTCGAGGTTAGACGGGATACTTACTGGGTACACGTTGTTTTTATACTCATACTACACTTGTTTTGCATTTTTGTTGCATAGGAACATGTATGTCTATTGGCCTAGTTGGCGCGGTGGCATGGTTGATATAGAGACTTAGATGCCAGCACATTCTCCTTCAAAGTATTGTATTGTATTTTATCTGCTGTCCAATTTGTATTCCGGACGATTATTGTATTACCTTTGTTTCCTAGAAATTGCTCATGCACTTGTGACACCAGGTTCGGGGATGACTATGGGATTTATTTTTTACTTGAATTTGTTAAACACATTTGTATTTACTCAGTGATGTTCATTATTTATTATTTAATGTAATGAAAAGAAATAATTTCAAAAATACTAAAATAAGAATTTAATTTACTTCTTGGTATTGGCTTGCCTGACAATGATGTCCGGCTCCATCACGACCTTTAGTGGAATTTGGGTCGTGACAACATGGCATCAGAGCACTAGGTTTCCTTAAGTCTCACGAGTCATGAGCAAGTCTAGTTGAGTCTGGCGGATCAGTACAAAGACGTCTGGACTTATCTTCAAGAGGCTACATAGCTGTTAGGAGTACTTCCCTTCTTGATTCCTCATCGTGCGGTTTGATTTCTTTGAGGCTTATCCCTATGTTTCTTTCTTACTCAATCTTACGCGATGAGGAATTGTAATGGTACTATAGATATGGTATGGGATGTTTCTCCCTACATAGTTAGTTGGGCTATTGTCGTTGTTTTGCGGAAGGATATTTTATCATTTCAGCTCAGTAGCTGTACTTCTGAGAGCTTTGATGCTATGCACAGGTTTCTATGATGCTCATGAATGGTTGTCGTGCAGTAATTGATGTGATGGTAGGATGCTTGGCCATGCGTCGGGGCAGTGAATGACTTGAAAGGAGGAATACTCAGAGCACGATTCAGATATTCAGAATTATATTTCTGGCGGAGGAAAGGCAATCAGACTATATATGTTCAGGTTTGGGTTGATAAAGTAACGAGACTTCGTATTTTGAAGGGTGGTGGAATTTTTTATATTCGGTGTGGTGTCATCGTCTTCAATTGAATGTGATAAGTTCGCCGGTGTTATGATCTTCTACAATATGCCTGTAGGCCAGGATATTGTGAGATAGTATTAGAGAAGCGGCTGTCATAGATCGCGGAGTGCGACGGTTCAGGATTAAATGGGTATTTTTAATGCTGACGGCTCGAAGGAGGTTCTTTGGAAAGGGTTGAAGTTAGTAGCGGTTTATCAGTTTAAGATCTACAGAGATAGATATTGATTTAAGGCAACAAATAGGTAGCAAAAGGTGAGTAAGGACATGTGGGAAGTGTCGGGCAGTGGTTAAGTTTCTAGAAGTCCAGGTGTAAGAAGCAAAAGTCGAGTAGTTTCTTAAAGGAGTGAGTTTAACCAAAGTGGGAGAGTGGTAGAGTAGCATATGGGTTCAGTAGCAGGATAACTACACACCTTGAGGAAAATTTTAGAGTGACTTGGGAATTTTAGTGGACAGTGATTGGGTCCACGGTTTTAATTTGAAATGCTAACAGAAGGATTTCGAGGAATAGGGTGGGTTGGTTGTGCAAGATCATGTCAACAATGAAGAAAGAATCTTGGTGGGTTCCAGAGTTGTGTAATAGCAGCTTCAGGCTAAGTGGGAGAGCACCACCGCCTACGATTGGGTTGCATGGTTATCTACTTGTGGGGTTTTGAGTTATCGGCGTATCGGTTATTACAACTAAGGGAAAAGAACATAAGTGGTAATTTGGGAAATGAAATTGATATAGGTGTGATATAGTTGGCCTTATCGACTCATGTTCGGGCTTTGGAAAAAATTCAGGATCTATGCTTCGTACAGAGGTGATTTACAAAGGAAGTGATTCTGTCGGGTGCTTTATTAAGATGGATGTTCGTGTGCCAGCGGAGCCTTGGAGTTGATTATATTTGGGACCAAACCAGAGTAGGTGACTCTCAACAATGGTCCTAGGGAATTCAAAGGTTAAAATGCGGCGCCTAAGGATTTCAAACACGCAGCATGGTTAAGAATCGAGCGTTTGTAGCGGATTATGATAAGAGGCACAAAATGTTCTATAATATTTTTGACTTGCAGAGTAGCATTTGGAGGGAAAAAGAGAATGACTTCGGATTCATAGAGGATCTATCAGAATGGGTGTACCAGTTGAAAATATGAATGTGCGT
Source organism: Nicotiana paniculata (assembly GCA_005239505.1). Taxonomy (NCBI): domain Eukaryota; kingdom Viridiplantae; phylum Streptophyta; class Magnoliopsida; order Solanales; family Solanaceae; genus Nicotiana; species Nicotiana paniculata. Next base: position 56,167 of record ML320775.1, on the reverse strand, counting down.
GCAAGGAGGGTATGAAATGGTTCATGGGTTTGGAGACAATGTGGTCTCGTGGAATGGGGCCCCTCAAGATGAGTGCGGGTTTAGGTTCTGATGTAAGGAATGGAGATCTTATTATCTCTAAGGAAATTAAGAATAAATTAGAAGAAGTTAGATTGGTTAGCCATGGTTGAGTTGGCATGATGGTGGCAGTGATCAGTACCTCCAACATGACTAGATTATGCATGTGATTTGTGGATATACGTGCAAGGTTAGACAGCCGCCGTAATAGGTTTTATTTATGAGTAGTTAGGTATTATGGCCTATTATGTGTAGGCGGATCCTGGAAGGACAATGGTGGTTTAGACAAACTACTTCAGGATTTGTATATTCTACGGTTATGAGAATTCAATCATGTGTTGTTATGGTTCTCTTGGGATGAGTTAAGTAGAAAGTTTCTATATGATGAAGTGTTTACCCTATTAGTGGCTCAGGAGTTATGATGTGATTCTTGTACTATCGCATATTGTCATGTTAGGTGTAGTGAACAATGTGAAATTTGAATGTGAGGATCAGGATTGCGGTTCGGTGTTGGCAAGGATGTCACGAACTCGGATTACTAGGAAAGGGATTTGAATGTTTAGTGTAAGCTAGTATTCTTCAGCATCACCTGAGATCGGTGTTTTGTGATAGAGGCTTTACATCCTGGTTATAGATTCTTGATTTGCTTTACAGTGTTAGTGTGGCCAGTGGTATCGATGTGCCGACTTGTTACCTTCTGTGGAAGGTCGTGGGAGCGTGACCACGGGAAGATTGTATAAGTGTGACATATAGTCACTTGATTGATCGAGGATTGGAACAAAGTATAGATATTGTGGTGATATCGTTAATTTGATAATTTAAGCCTGAAGGGAACTCGGCTTGTTGGGTTGTGGACTGTGGGGGTTTGCCCCGGTTATGATGGTTGTTCTTTTGTGTTATGGGGGAAATGGGGTTATATTGTATTGTATTGTATTTTCTCTACTGTCCAATTTATATTCCGTACGGTTATTGTATTACCTTTGTTTTCTAGAAATTGCACATGCACTTGTGACACCGGGTTCTGGGATGACGATGGGATTTATTTAGTATTTGGATTTGCTAAATACATTAGTATTTACTCAGTGAAATTCATTATTTATTATTAAATATAATGAAAAGAAATAATTTCAAAAATATGAAAATAAAAATTTAATTTATTTCTTGGTGTTGGCTTGCCTGACAGTGATGTCCGGCGCTATCATGACCTTTAGTGAAATTTGGGTCGTGATACCTACGTTGGTCTTTGGTACAACGTAGGAACCAGTTTTGCAGGTGAGCAGGATACAATTTAGGAATTCCCTCCCTTCCAGTGTTATTGTTGAGCTCTGATTTTGTTTGTGGACTAATATTTTGAGTCATATTTATCTAGTTATATTTCTTTGTTTACTTGGAGGACTAGCCAGGCAACCTCATGTCCTGAGCAGTGCGTCAGTTTATCAGTAGAGGCTTCATAGACACAGTCGGTGGGTTAAGATTCAGATATTTTTGATAATAACTTAGCAGTATTTCTATGGTTACTACCAATAAAGTTTTGGAGTTGATTTATTTTAGATATTTAAGTTATTTAAAAGTATTTTGTTAAAGTATTGCCTTGTTAATATAAAGTTTGAAGTTATAATAGATTTTATAAGCACCGATGGTTCGCTTGTTCAAGTTTAGTGATCGGGTGCCGGTCACAGCTTGTTCGGAAAATGGGTCGTGACAAACTTGGTATCAGAGCCTCAGGTTTATGGAGTCCTAGAGGTCTATGAAGCCATGTTAGTAGAGTCTTATTTATTGGTATGAAGCGCGCCATACTTATCAATAGGAGTTTACAAGCATTTAGGAAAAGTCTCATTTTTTTCATACTTTAGATCGTGCAGTAGATCCTACCTCTAAGAAATTATCTAATGTACTCGTTTCTCCAAAACTCGCAGAAATGGCTCGTACTCGCAACTCTGACACCGATAGTCAGGATGTTGCTCAAGAAACTATTTCTACTACAGTGTCTCAAGGTAGAACTAAGATTTTTTCAACTCAGAAAAGGAAGAGTAAATCCACAAAGGGGGTTCAGGTACCCCGGGTTGAACTTGAAGAACGGGTGGAGCATGATGATCCAGTACCTCAGGATCCAGTGCCACCCTCAGCAGCAGCTCCGACTTAGACAACTATATCTCCAGAGGTGGGTCAGATGTTTAATGTTATCAACAGTTCTATGGAGATGTTTAAAGCCTTCATGGCAAACCAAAACGAGAGATGAGATGAGATTCCACCTCAATCAAATAGACAAAACAATTCTGAGTCCTCAAGAGTGAATGGACTTTTGAAGTTGAGTCCTCCATTGTTCCATGGTTCTATAGCTGATGAAGATCCAATGTTGTGGCTGGATGGTGTCAAGAAAGCCCTTCGAGCGATGAAGGCATTTTATGGTGAAGGTGTGGAGCTGGCTCCTTGCCAGCTTAGAGATGTGGCTGGCGCTTGGTTTGACATGTGGGAAAAGGAAAGAGATGAAGATAATGGCCCGCCTACAATTGGTTTCAATTACAGACTTAAACCCTTCTGATTGACTTTTGATTTACTTCTCTATTTGTAAATAATTGGATATACAATTAGGGGATATTATTAATTTTAATATTATTAATTATTAAAAATGGGCATCATTACATACTTGTTAGGTAAAAAAAAAGAGCAAGATACCTAATGTAACGACCCGATCGGTCATTCTGAGCCGTAGCGCGTCGTTCAGCAGTTTGGGGTCAGGAGCAGCTTGTTTCAGGTAATATGACTTGTAGGCGTGGTCGGAACCGAATTTTGGCAAGTCTACAGTTGATTTGGAAAGACAGTTCTTATTTCAAAAGCTTTAAGTAGGAGAAATGGACTAAGATTGGAATTTTGAGTAAACCACCTCTGAATCAGGATTTCAAGGTTCCTGCAGGTTCGCATGATGATTTTGGACTTGGGCGTATGTCCGGATCGGGTTTAGGATAACCCGGGGGCATTTCGATGTATATTGTTGAAGTCTGCATTTTTGAAGAAATTTCCTAAGTTTGGATTGAAGCGCATTCCAGTGATGTTGATGTCCGTTTGAGATTCCGAGTCTTGGAATAGCTTCGTATGGTGATTATGGAGTTGGTAGCGTGATCAGAAGTGAATTCGGATGTCCGGATGTCATTTTGAAAAGATCTGGCTAAAGATAGAATTTTGAAGGCTTTTGAGAAGTTCGACCGGAAGTGGAAATTTTGATATTCAGGTCGGAATGTGATGACGAATGTTAGAGCAGGTCCGTAACGTTGAATTTGTCTTGTATGCACAATTTGGGGTCAATTATACGTGATTTAATAGGTTTCGGCATCGGATGTAGAAGTTGGAAATTTCTAAGCTCATAAAGTTGGGATTTGGGTGCGATTAGTGGTTTCGATGTTGTTTGATGTGATTTGAGGCCTCGAACAAGTCCGCATTATGTTTTGGAACAGGCTGGTATAATTGGACGGGGTCCCAGGGGCCTCGGGTGGATTCTGGGTGGTTAATGGATCAAGTTTGGGAGTTTAAAAAAGGCTGAGGTTGCTGTCATCTGGTGTGACCGCACCTGCGAGGATTTGGATGGAGTCAAGGAGGCCACAGGTTCGGGAGATTTGGGTGCACCTGCGGAAGAGCATGTGCGACAGGGGGACCGCAGGTGCGGAAATAGGCCTAGGCAGATTGTTTTTAAGCGAATTTTGACATTTCTCCATCTATTTTCTTATGCTATGGGCGATCTAGGAGGCTTCAAATAGAGGATTTCTTCATGCATTGTCAAGGTAAGTAATTTCTTCACGTTCTTGAATTAAATACAAGATTATTACATAGATTTGGTATGGGAAATTGAGGAAAATTTGGAAAAAAATATTGAAGAAACCTAGAAAATTGTAATTTAGATTTTTAGTCACGAATTTGAGAATGGAATTTAGAGTAAATCGTATATTGGAGTTAGTAGCTAGGGGTAGAATATGTCTTCGAGAAATTTCGGATTCCGGGCACGTGGGCCTGAGGGAATTTTGGTCATTTAACTTAGCGGAGTTGGGAAATTATATAATTTTGAATTGTTGCAAGTATTATAATACATTTTCATTGGTTTGTCAATGTTTGGATAGTTTCGGAGCGTTGTGCAATGATTTGAGTCACCTTGGAGGTCGGTTATGGAATTTCGGAGCGAGGTAAGTCTTCTTTCTAACTTCGTGAGGGGGAATTATCCCCCTAGGTGAACTAATTAAGTATGTGTATCTGCCGGGGGAGCTACGTATGCATGAGGTGACGGGAGTTCGTGCGTAGCTACTATTATGCCATGTCTGGGTAGTCCAGGACCCACTAGCATGCCTTACCTGTTGACCCTGTGACCCTATCTGTAATATTAGACTGCTAATATAATCGTGATTGTAATCGAATGACTAAGGAAGATTAGAGTTTATTTTCTTAATCATCTTAAAAGAGAATTGATTTTTCTTCGCGGGTAATTGTATTTCTGGATAAGGTTGTATTATTAAACATTATATAAACTTGGCAAGTGAATTTCGAAAAAGGATTTAAATACTATTTTGTGGTTTTTAAAAATAGAAATCGGTCATTTACTTTGGTATTTGTGTTCCCGACGTATTCGGGGTGGATTGTTGATTGTGCATGTCTGCATGTGACCGCTTCGCAATTTACATTCCGCGAGCGGAGTGTTATTTCCCCCACTCTCATGGGAGCGGGCCGTACACCACGACAGATTTAAAATGCACTTTTGGCACGGGACGTTCGATCCTCGGCAGTGCATAGACATGATTATTATATTGAGAGGTGCACTTATGGGACGGGCCATTCGATCATCGGCAGTGCACAGAGATGATTATTATATTGAGAGATGAACTTTTGGTACGGGCCATTCGATCCTCGACTGTGCATAGACATGAGTATTTTATTGATAGGTGCACTTTTGGTACGGGCCGTTGATTATTATAACGGCTCAGGCCGGTTGTCCTTATCCCGTATGCGCATGCTAAATTGTTAAATATTTTTTACGATTTTTGAACTATAAGATATTTAGGGGAAAGTAAAGAAGTAATTGGTTATTTATGATATTTGGGGGAAAACAAAGAGGAAATTCTCTATTTAAGATATTTGGGAAAATAATGAAAAAGTGGTAATTGTTTGTTTACTTCCAGTATTTACTTGGATCTCATTGCCTTATATATATGCTGCCTTTGCGAGTGTCTAATTCGACCTCTCTTCACTACCTCACTGATGTTAGGCGGGCGACTTAAGGATTAAACGTTGTTTTTGTACTCATGCTACGCTTGGTGTGCATTTTATTGCACACGTACATTCATAGCAATTTGGAGGATTCGGAGACTTAGGCGATCTACATCATCCCGAGGCGATCCGCAGCTGACATAGTCTCCCTCGTACTGTATTTATTTTCATTTTGAATTTCCTTGTCCAATTTGTATTTCGGACAGGCTTTGGAATGATTGTATAAATTCTAAGAAATTTCTCATGTACTTGTGATATCGGGTTCTGGGATGTGTTGGGATATATTTGCTAAAGTGTAGTATTACAACCATTGTTTTGCTCAACAAATTTTATTTAGTTAATATGTAATAAAGTGAAAGTAAATGCTTTTCATAAATGTTAAAAACAGGAAATTGTTTTAATTAATTAATTATTGGCTTGCCTGGCAATGATGTACGGCGCCATCATGACCTTATGGATTTTGGGTCGTGACAACATGATATCAGATCTCTAGGTTCCCGTAGGTCTCACGAGTCTTGGGCAAGTCTAGTAGAGTCTTGCGGATCGGTACGAAGATGTCTGTACTTATCTTCGAGAGGCTATCGGGCTGTTAGGAATACTTCCCTTCTTGATTCATCACTGTGCGATTCAATTCTTTTGAGGCTTATGCCTATGTTCATTCCTACTCAATCTTACGAGTACGAAGCGCTTGCTATTAATCAAGAAATTTGAGAAATTTAAACAGTGCTACAGATGTAATTCGAGATGTTTCCATGTGTAATTGGTTGGGGTTGTTGTTATGGCCCTGCAAATGAATAATATGTTGTTTCAGATCAGTAGTTGTGTTTCTGAGAGCGTTAAGGCAATGCTCAGGTAGTGATGTTGATATGATGATAGAATGCTTGCCCGTATGATGGGGGTGACGAATGGTTTGATGGGAGGTCTTCTCAGAGTGTTATTTCGATATTTTAGTTCTGGCAGAGGAAAGGCATTTTGATTATGCATGGTCTTGTTGGGGTTGCTAAAGTGGTAAGATTTGGTGTCTTCAAGTGAGGTAGGATATGCACCTTTTACGTGAAGTCGTCGTCATTGATCAAATAGAATGTGTTGATTTTTTTAGTGCTATGGTTTCTTCGGTTGCGTAAGGTCAGAGTATTGAGAAGAAGTAATGAAGAATGCGGTTGGCAGAGACCGTGAGGTGAGGTTGTTCAGTATCGGTTAAGTGTTGATAATGAAGGAAAATAGAGCAAGATGATCTTCGGAGAGCTTGAAGTCGTGGTGATCTGCTGGTTTGAAAGATACAAAGAAGGATCCTTAAGTGAGGCTAGGCGGTGGTTCTAGTTCTAGGAGGCCAGGTGTAAGAAGCGGAAGTCGAGCAGCCGCAAAGCGGGGGAGCGGCAACACATTTTGGAATTTGAAGATATTGTCGCGCATTTAATGGATGTCCATGAGGAGCGGACAGACTAGTAAAGTTGGTAAATGAAGCAGGGCGTAGGATGAGGTATTGATGTCGCAGAGAGCGTGTATTTCAGCATCATGTATTTCAGCATCATTCGAAGGTGTCTGCGGGTGATTATACCTAGGTGGGTTATCTCCTGTGAATAGGTTAGCAGTGGCATGGTTGGAAGGTCTCTATGAGGGGTTCTAGTGGCTATTCGGTAGGAGGAAAAATATGTGAATGATACTAGAGAATTTGAGTATTTAGGGAGTGCTAGCAAGAGAATTTGGAAGAATTGGACGGATTGGTTGAGCAAGACCGCGTTATCAAAGGAGAAAGGATCTCGGCAGGGTCTAGACTGGTGCACGAAGTAGCTTCGGGCTAAGTGGGGGAGTCCCACCATCTGCAGTTGGGTTGTAGGATTTTCATCTCATGGGGTTGCGGATTTTCAGCGTGTCGGCAAGTTATCACAGCTAAGGGAAAGGAGTAAAATGATGATTGTTTGTGGGATTTGATGAATGTGTGCAAAAGTTGGCTACGTCAGACCGGGGTTAGGCTTTGGAAGATTCAGAATTTATGCTTAAGGTATAGGCGAGTTGTAAGGATAGTGACTCGGTCACGTGCTTCATTGAAAGGGTGTTCATGTGCTAGGAGAGCCTTGGAATCGATTGTGTTCGGGACCAGTCAGAGTGGGTGACTCTCAGTAGCGGTCCTGGTGAATTCAAAAGTTAAGAATGCGGCGTTTAAGGGTTTCAGGCAGCGGTATGATCAGGGATTCAACTTATGTAGAGTAATTGCTGAGAAAAAGAAAGATGGTTGGAGTGTTCTATGATATCTTTCAGCGTGAAGAATAGTATTGGAGGAGTGAGAGAAATAAACTCCGGATTGTAGAAACATTATCAGGAGGGCATGACACGGGTTTCGGGATTTAGGCAGCATAGTCTCGTGAATCAAGGACGCTCGAGATTAGTGAGGGTTGAGTTTGCTATGAGTTGAAGGAAGTTTCTATTATTCCTGAAGCAATTGAAGATTATTAAAAGAAGATAGATTGATTAGCCATGGTTCAAATGGCACATTTGCGGCAATGATCAGTTCCTTCGATGTAATTAAATTATGCAGGTGGGAAAATAATGAGAAAGTGGTAACTGTTTGTTTACTTCCAGTATTTACTTGGATTTCAGTTCCTTATATATATGCTGCTTTACTACCTTTATGTTCCTATTGTGTTCATCTTATATTGTTAATTAATTTGCTGGCCCTTAGTGAGTGTCTAATTCGACCTCTCATCACTACCTCTCTAAGGTTAGGCGGGCGACTTACTGAGTACACGTTGTTTTTGTACTCATGCTACGCTTGCTGTGCATTTTATTGCAGAGGCACTTTCATAGAAATGTGGAGGATTCGGAGACTTAGGCGACCTGCATCATCTGGAGGCAATTTGTAGCTGACAGAGTCTCCCTCATACTATATTTATTTTCATTTTGAATTTCCTTGTCTAATTTGTATTTCGGACAGGCTTTGTAATGATTGTATAAATTCTTAGAAATTGCTCATGTACTTGTGACACCGGGTTGTGGGATGTGTTGAGATATATTTGCTAAAGTGTAGTGTCAGAAAAATTACTTTACTCGACAGATTTTATTTAGTTAATATGTAATAAAGTGAAAGGAAGTGCTTTTCATAAATGTTAAAAATAAGAAATTGTTTCAATTAATTAATGATTGGCTTGACTGGCAATGATGTCCGGCGCCATCATGACCTTATGGATTTTGGGTCGTGACACCTAATATTTGGCCCTAAAGCCCACAGAATATTCTATTGAAAGACAAAACGAAAAAAGAAAAGGGAAAAGGTTTAAGCCTTAGGATGAACTAGAACAAGTGCTGGAAAACAATTGCTAAGAATTAAAACTCAACAAAGGTTGTGTTGTGTTTTACAAGGAGCAAGAAACAGAGGGAGTGGTTCTTCTCGACTAGTTCGGACCTTCTTTAGGCCACGATTGAGGTAATTATTTTAATGCGATTTTAAGTTATAACATCATTATACACTATAATATAACACCCTAATGGGGTGAATTCATAGGAAAGTTCTACAAAACCTCAAGAACACCCATCAAGTACGAGTTAGGTTTTTGGTGTTACAAGTTAAACTCTTCACTTTTATTAGATTGCAATAACGGGTTAAGGTTGTTAGAGATAGTAAAGAATTGCTAGAACAAGACCTCATGCCAAAACATAGAAATTTAGAAGTTGAACCTAAAGTTCTTGGAGTTGAGAAAAGATTAATACGTTGGGAAAGTTGGATACTCATTGTGACTTATTGATGTAGTATTTGATCGTTGAGTTGATTACAATAATTTGAACTTAGATTGTTTCTTTAAAGGAGAAATTGAGCGAAGTGGATATAACCATTTATTAAAGTGGATCTACTCACAAAAACATGCCCACAAAGCGTTTGATAAAATTCTTTAAAGATTCAACATGTGCTTAATTGGAACGATGGAATATATGTTGACTAAGTATATTATAGTTAAAACTTATATGTTTAAATCACGAAGTATAATCGTCTATTTTCATATTTTTATGCTTTATTACATGATCTTACATGTTAAAGTTTCAAGAGTTAGATAGAACTTTCAGAAATACCTTGAGTACTTTTCATGCTTATGCTATGTGTACAATAAAAAATATTAATATGAATAGTGATAGATAACTTTCAAACAAGATTTAGACTTAAAAAGTCACAAGAAGAAGTTATGGAAAGATAAGATTTTTGGGTGTATCCTCTATTATGAGAAGGGACCATCTAGGGCGAGGGTCCTGATCAATGTGTTTACTTCCTGAAACTACTTGTGCCAAAGTAGGGAGCACACGAGCTGAGGGTCTCGTTGCTGAGAATTTACTTAGCCAGGATAAGGTATGATATATGAGCGCTCATAATCATGAAGCGAGTGGCACCTCGTGGATTTGGCTTATTCGATCAAGTTGGGATCAAACCCGTGCCAATCACACGGTGACTACGACAGAAATAAGTCAGGATAGTTGGAACTCCGGAAGTATGAAGTGAAGAATTTTATTTTTATAAGAAATAAAAAGAAACGAATTGTTTTTGGAATATTCATAAACTGCTATTTTGAAATTATCTTAGAATTATTCTAAGAAGATTTATGTTTTCTATGCATTTAGATTCTTTGCTCGTAACGTATATTGTATTAAAGTTTCGTCCCATTTCGTTGAGACTCACTGAATACAATGGATGGTACTAACGTTCTCTTTTGGGAACATGCGTTGGTCTGCGGTACAACGTAGGAACCAGACAAGTGAGCAGGCTACAGTTTAGGACTTCCCTCCCTTCCAGTGCTAATGGTGAGCTTAGATTTTGTTTGTGGAGTAATCCTTTGAGTCATATTTATGTAGTTATATTTCTTTATTTACTTGGAGGACTAGCCATGCAACCCCATGTCCTGATCAGTGCGTCAAGTTATTAGAAGAGGCTTCATATACATATTCGGTGGTTAAGATTCAGATATTTTTCATAATAACTTAGCAGTATTTCAGTGGGTACTCCTAGTAATGTAGTGGAATTGATTTATTTTAGACATTTAAGTTAATTAAAAGTATTTGGTTAAAGTATTGCCTTGTTGAATATAAAGTTTAAAGTTATAATAGATTTGATAAGTAAAGATGGTTCGCTCTATAGAGACTTACATTGTACTTGTATTTATATGCTTAGCTAGATTAGTTAGGGGCAATTTTGTATTTTCGCTAGCGCATGTATATAACTCTGTACATTTTTAGCTCACAATTTAGAACATTCCTTCTCTTTTCTCTCTCATTCTCTCTCACCGGATCATTCTTCTATGGTGGTTATCTTCACCAAGAGAAAACACGAGTTCAACATTGTATCAAAGCCTACGCTCTAGTTGTGAAATCGTTTATCTCGTCTTCTTCATCTCGTGTTTAATCGAAGTCTCTTTTTCATTCTCAGCTTCAAATCGCGGAATCGAGGATTTAGGGCTTTTTAGATTCACAGGTTAATCGAGTGATTTCCTTTCATTTCCTTCACAATCGATCAAAACTATTCACCAATTTGAGCTAAATCATGGTCGGAGACAAGTATACCTCAGGTACAACTAACCCTAGCCTAGATACAACCAGTCCACTTTACATGCACCCGTCTGAGAGTGCGGGAACAATGCTGGTACATGTATTTTTTGGTGGAACTGTTCATAGATCCTGGAGGAGAGGTGTTCTCAAAGATCTTTCCCTGAAAAACAAAGTCGAATTCATCACCCAAAAATGTAAGAAGTCGGACTCCGATTATGCGAATTTCGACCACTGGGCTCGATCAGGTGACATGGTGACTTCATGGATTCTTAACTCACTCTCAAAAGACTTGGCAGACAGTCTACAGTACGTCAATGATGCAAGATAGTTATGGCAAGAGTTGGAGGATCGATACGACCAAAACAACGGGGAAAACCTATACCAACTTTAAAAGGAAATAAATGATCTTAGTAAAGGTGCTTTGGACATCACAATATACTATACAAAAATGAAGAGACTTTTGGAGGAACCAAACACTCTAAATGCCCACGCACAATGCAGCTGTCACTGCACTTGTGGAGCCAAGGCAAACATGCATAAAACTGAGCAGGATCAAAGATTAATTCAGTTTCTAATGGGACTTAATGAAGTCTATACAGTTGTAAGAGGAAGCATCTTAATGATGAACACATTTCCTATCATTGCACAATCCTTATCCATTATAATTCAAGAGGAGAAGCAATGAGAAGTCAGGCCAAGTAACCAGTTGGCTATGGAATCTGCATCACTCAATGCTAATGGGCCTGGTCAGAACACATTCAAAACTAACTATACTACACATAGGTGGGGTGCAGGGAACAATTCATTCAGAGGAAATGGAAGTCACACATACAACAAGTCAAGGCTTTTCTATGACTATTGCAAGAAACCAGGCACATAAAAGAAACATGTTATAGAATTCATGGATTTCCACAAGACTTCAAGTTCACTAAGGGCAGAAATGTAGGGTCTGCTACAATGCTCATGGAGGTTGTGAAGAGCCATTTGGTGGAAACATTGAGGGATCAGAGAATAAGAATCCAAACCAAGGTGTGCCAGGTCTGACAAAGGAACAATATGGACAACTATTGAACATGATAGAGACCCTCCAGGCTGGAAATACTGGGGAGAATTCGAACAATGTTGCTCGTGGAGTTACAAACTTTGCAGGTATTCTAGCTTGCTCTACTTATAAAGATATTGAAGAAACAACTATGTGCAAATGTTCTAAATCTATTGCTGACTTATGGATTCTAGATAGTGGAGCCTCAAATCACATGACTTATAGAAAATCCTTTCTAACCAACATCAAAACTTTACCCTATATATATATACATATATATATATATATATATGTATATATATATATATATATAGTGTTGTGGCGTGCCAGCCCGGTCCATCACTATCCTCACAAACCCGGCTCTCGGCCTCGCTCAGTCATCAACCTCACAAGCCACTCGAACATCTCACCACAATCACAGGGACTCATCCCAAAACATTTCTCATTTGTTTGAAAACATGGTGATAAACAGGATGAAAATGAACAAGTATAAATCCTGACTGAGATCATATTTTTCTATCAAAAACAGTGTGAGAAATAGTAGTAAAACACCCCTGAGGGTCAAAACAGGTTGGCACTAGGCCCCAAATATGGTAACATCTGTGTCACCTCATTTAACAGAACAATATGAAATACCGGGATTTCATACCCTCAGGTCAAGATTTACGTTCGTTACTTACCTCAAACCGGAAGAAAACTACTCCGTGATGCCTTTGCTTCTCGACCCTGGCTCAACGCGCTCCGTATCTATTCAAAACATATTCATATCATCAAAATACGCTAAAGGGACAAAGCCCAATCAAAAATATCCAATTTACATCATAGATCCCAAAATTGTCCAAACCCGACCTCCGGGCCCATGACTCGGATTCCGATAAAAATAAAAAAAACTAGAATCCTTGCGCTCTCACGAGTTCATGCATACCAAATATATCAAAATCGGACCCCAAATGGCCCCTCAATTCGCAAATTTAAGCTCTCAAGTTTCAAGCCCTTAATCTTCCAATTTCACCACTACGACATGATTAAAAAATGGGATAATTGCCATAAACAGAAGATACAAAGTCCATGTAGCTTACCTCACTGAATACACTTGATTCCCCCTTGCAATCCCTGATCAAAGCTCCAAAATCAGTCAAAAATGGTGAAGAAAATGAGAGAATTTCGCGAAGGCAAACTTATATAGGTTCTTCCCAGCTGTATCACACCTGTGACCAAAACCCCGCATCTGCGGCGCCGCACATGCGAAAAATCCCTCACAGGTGTGGAATCTTACTTAAGCCAAAATTCCGCATCTGCGGCCCTCATCACGCACTTGCGGCCGCAGGTACGACCCAACTTCCGCATATGTGCTCCCAAGCGAGGTTCCTCTTTTCCGCATCTGCGCAAGGTGTTCCGCACCTGCGCCTTCCTGTCCGCAGGTGCGGCCACTCCAGAAAGCCTACACCAGTATCCCTTTGCTCTGATTTCCAAACTTCCAACCTCCCAAAATCATCTGAAATCAATCTCAAGCCCCTCGGGGCCTTAACCAAAAGTACCAACAAGTCATATATCAATACACCAACCTAGTCGAACCCTCAGAATGCTCAAAATAAAATCAAAACACAAAATCAAAATTCAAGCCTAAGGATTTCTAAACTTCAAAAGATCGCAAACGATGCCAAAACCAGCCAAACCACATCCGAATGACCTGAAAATTTGCACACACATCCTAAATGTCACTACGGACCTGTTCCAACTTCCGGATTTCCATTCCTAACCCGATAACTAATTTTCCATTGGCGATCGTAAATTGACAAAAATTCAATCTCGCTAATTCAAGCCTAATTCTATCCTGGACCTCCGAATGACATTCCGAAGACACTCCTATGTCTCAAATCACCTAATGAAACTATCCGAGCTACGAAACCCACATTCCGGGATCATTTACCTACAAGTCAACTTTCAGTTGACTTTTCCAATTAAATCACCAATCAAAGAGACAAAGTGTCTCATTTCTCACCACAACCAACCCGAATCGATTTGCCCAACGCAACACAAAAGAGCTCAACCAAACAAGAATGAAGTAGAAATGGAAAGAAACAACGCTAAACTCTTGGAACGACCTGTCGGGTCGTTACATTCTCCCCTCTTAGTAAAATATTTGTCCTCGAACGGGTCTAGAAACATACCTGGAGCCTCAAATAGGTGGAGGTATCTACTCTGCATCTCCCGCTTGGTCTCCCAAGTGGCCTCCTCCATCGGCTGCCTATCCACTGCACTTTTATTGAATTTATATCCTTAGACCTCAACCTTCTGATTTGGCGACCCAAAATGGCTACTGGCTCTACCTCATAAGATATATCACCCTCAAGTTGAACTGAACTGAAGTCCAATATATGAGACGGGTCACTAATATACTTCCGAAGCATGGAAATATGAAACATCGGATGCACGCTCGACAATCTAGGTGGCAAGGCAAGTCTGTAAGCCACCTCTCCAACCCTCTGAAGCACCTCAAAAGGCCCAATGAATCGGGGAATCAACTTACCCCTCTTCCCGAACCGCATAACACCATTCATGGGTGACACCTTCAGCATCACCTTCTCCCTAATAGCCTGGCCTCGCCCGGCTCAGACCAACCAACCAGAGATCTACACCTCCTCCCCTATAAAGTCTCATATGGAGCCATCTGAATGCTCGCATAATAACTATTTTTATATGCAAACTCCACGAGTGGTAGAAACTAGTCCCATAAACCCCCAAACTCAATAACACAAGCATGCAACATGTCCTCCAGAATCTAAATAGTGCACTCAAACTTCCCGTCCGTCTGATGATGAAAAGCCATGCTCAATTCAACCTGAGTATCCAACTCTCTCTGCACGGACCTCCAGAACTGTGACGTGAACTGAGTAACTCTGTCAGAGATGATAGAAAGTGCAACACCATGCCGTCGAACAATATATCTAATATAAATCACAGCTAGCCGCTCTGAAGAATAAGTAGTACCAACAGGAACGAAGTGAGCGGACTTAGTCAGCTGATCCACAATAAGCCATATAGCATCAAACCTGCTCGAAGTCTGTAGGAGTCCAACTACAAAGTCCATGGTGATCTGCTCCCACTTCCACTCAGGAATAACAAAACTCTGATGTAATCCACCTAGTCTCTGGTGCTCGCACTTGACCTGCTGGCAGTTGAGACACCGAGCTACAAATCCAATGATATCCTTTTTCATCCGCCTCCACCAATAATGCTACCTCAGATCACTATACATCATCGCGGCACCCGGATGGATGGAATACGGCGAGTTGTGGGCCTCCTCAAGAATCAACTCCCGAAGTCGATCTATATTAGTAGCACATATCCGACCCTGCACCCTCATAAAACCATCATCGCCAATAACCACATCACTGGCATCACCTCACCGGACCCTATCCTTAAGAACAAGCAAGTGCGGTCATCATACTGGCGCTCTCTGATACAGTCATAAAGAGAAGACTTGGAGGCTACATAAGACAATAACCGGCGGGGCTCCGATAGATTGAACCTCAACAACTGGCCCGGCAAGGCCTGAACATCAAGTGCTAATGGTCTCTCAGCTGGTGGGAGATATGCTAGACTCCCCAAACTCTCTGCTCTACGACTCAAGGCATCAGCCACTACATTAGCTTTCCCCGAATTGTATAGAATAATGATATCATAGTCCTTGAGAAGCTCCAACCATCTCCTCTAACTCAAATTTAGGTTCTTCTGTTTAAACAAGTGTTGCAGGATATGCTGATTAGTAAAAACCTCACAATAAACCCCATATAAATAACGATGCCAAATCATCAAGGCGTGAACAATGGCTGCTAGCTCGAGATCATGCATCGGATAATTCTTCTCATGGGTATTCAACTGGAACGAGGCATAGGAAATCACCCTACCCTCCTGCATCAAAACACAACCAATTCCTATCCTCAAGGCATCATAATACACGGTATAAGAACCTGAAGCTGATAGCAATATTAACACTGGAGCTAAGGTCAAAGCCGTCTTGAGCTTCTGGAAGCTCTCCTCACACTTGTCTGACCACCTGAACAAAGCACCCTTCCGAGAAAAATTGGTCAAGGGTGAAGATATACAAGAAAACCCCTCCAGAAAGTGACGGTAATACCCCGCCAAACAAAGGAAGCTCCTATTCTCTATAGCTGAGAACGGTCTGGGCCAACTCTGCACGGCCTCTATCTTCTTCGGATCAACCTAAATACCCTTGCTGGACACCACGTACCCCAAGAAAGATACTGAGCCATGACAAAACTCACACTTGGAGAACTTTGCATAAAGCTTCTCCTCCCTTAATCGCTACAATACAACCCTCAAATGCTGGGCATGCTCCTTCTGGCTACAAGAATACACCAGGATGTCATCAATGAACACAATAATAAAGGAATCCTAATATGGCCGGAATAAGTTGTTCATCAGATGCATGAACGTTGCTATCGCATTGGTCAGCCCAAAAGACATCACCAAAACTCATAGTGGCCATAACGGGTCCTGAAAGCCGTTTGGAAACATCTGAATCTCAAATCTTCAGCTGATGGTACCCGGATCTCAAGTTAAACTTAGAGAACACCCTAGCTCCCTGAAGCTGATCAAACAAATCGTCAATGTGAGGTAGAGGATACTTATTCTTGATTGTAACCTTGTTAAGATTCCTATAGTCAATACACTTTCTCATGGAAACATCCTTCTTCTTCATGAACAACACATATGCGCCCCAAGGTGACAAACTAGGCCGGATGAACCCCTTTTCTAGGAGTTCCTGAAGCTGCTCTTTCAATTCCTTCAACTCTGATGGTTCCATACGGTACGGTAGAATAGAAATAGGTTGAGTTCCCGGCACTAGCTCAATGCCAAAATCAATATCCCTATCGGGCGGCATGCCCGGCGGATCATTAAGAAACATGTCCGGATACTGACGGACTGCAGGATCAGAATCAACAGTGGGCGTCTCAGCACTGAAAACATCCCTCACAAAAGCCAAATAAGACAGACATCCTTTCTCTACCATACGTTGAGCCTTTAGGTATGAAATCACCCTACCAGGCACATAATAAATAGAACCTCTCTACTCGACTCTCGGACATCCCGGTATAGCTAAAGTCACGACCTTAGCGTGAAAATGTAGAACATCATGACACGGAGATAGACAATCCATACCCAATATCACATCAAAGTAAACCATGCTAAGAAATAGTAGATCCACTCGGGTCTCCAAACCCCCAATAGATATAACACATGACTGATGCAAGTGGTCCACAACAATAGTATCGCCCACCGGAGTTGACACATGAACAGATGTGACTAGGGACTCGCGGGGCATATTCATAAAATAGGCAAAATATGATGAAACATAGGAAAACGTGGAACTAGAATCAAATAAGGTCGAAGCATCTCAGTGAAAAACTGAAACAATACCTGTGATCACTGCATCGGAGGATATAGCATATGGTCTGGCTGGAAGTGCATAAAAACAGGCTTGACCTCCACCGGATCGACCTCCCCATCTAGGGCATCCTCAAGCTGCGTAACCCCTCCCCTTCGCAACGTGGGCGGGTGGAAACGTAACTGGAGCTGATATCGAGGGCTAACCCCTCTGCTGTAAAGGACCCCCAAGAAGACGAGGACACTACCATCTCATATGCCCAAACTCCCCACACTCGTAACAACTCCCCGGTGCTGGAGACGGGGATTGAAGGGAACCCCTATCGACGGGATAACCTCTGGAAGAATCAATTATAGATGTGCACTGAACCTATGGTGCTCGAGATGAACTCTGGGCTGGAAGAGCACTGAATGATGGGTGCCCCTTATGAGAACTGTGAGGACTACGATAAGTTTATCCCCCACGATAAACTGTGTTGCCCGACTGAGCCTGCTTGAAAGGACGGGCCCTGCCATACTGGAACTGCACCCTGAAGGAACACCATTGAAGCTACCAAAATCTCGAGGCCTCTTGGCCTCCCTCTCATATTGCTCTTGGCGATGAACCGACTCAATCTCTCAGGTAATATGACCAAACTACTCAAAAGCAGCACCCGATACCCTCTCTCTGGTTATAAGAATACGAAGCTGATACGTGAGGCCATCTAAAAATCTCGTGATGTTATCTCTCTCTGTAGGGACTAACCAAATAGCATGACGGGCAAGCTCAGAAAACCTCATCTCATACTGTGACACTGTCATATCTCCCTGTCGCAGCTGCTTTAATGCCAGTGCAGCCCCTCTATGCGGGACCGTGGAACATACTTCTCTTAGAAGAGAGTGGAAAACTACATCCAAGAAAGGGGCGCTGCACCAACGGGCCTACGCCTCTCATAAGCCTCCCACCAAGTAAATGCTGCTCCTGAGAACTGAAAGGTAGTAAACGAGATCCCACTAGTCTCCAATACCCCTGATGTGCGAAGCATCCTCTAACACTTGTCTAAGAACCCTAGGCATCGTCGCCCTCAGCACTACTAAAAGTCGGAGGTCGAAGCCTCTCAAATCTCTCAACCTTGCACTGCTCATCGTCAACCATAGCTTGAACCACAAAATCCAGGGCTGGTGCAACCGGCTGAATTGGAACTGCCTCTGAGGTTTGAAGCCCTTGAAAAACCTACTCAGGTGTACGGGCAGCTGGAGTTTGAGTGTCTCCCCCGGCCTAAGAAGTAGCGGCTGAAGTAGAAACAGCGACTGCCTTAGCAAGACCGGTGTATGCAGTCAGAATCTGGGCCGAGGTCTTCTGAAGACCCGAAATAACAATAGGCACAGCTAGTGCCTAAGCTGGTCCCCCTGGAGCATCTGTGGTTGGGACCTGATCTAGAACAATAGGCGGGTCTATGGGTACCGTCCCGGCAGCTGCGCGGGCTGCCCCGCTACCTCTATCATGGCCTCGACCGTGGAATCGAACCCTCATGGATCCCATTGATGGCTGATCGCCATGTCTGGTAGCGCGTGTCCTCACCATCGGTGAGTGAATGAAACAATAGAAGTTTAGTTTCCAGAATCAATAGATTCGCACGACAAGAATTCAAGAAACGTGAGATTTTTCCTAAGGGTTCTACAGCCTCTCAAAGATAGGTACAGACGTCTCTGTACCGATCCGCCAGACTCTACTGAACTTGCTCATGACCGGTGAATCCTATGTAACCTAGGCTTAGATACCAACTTGTCACGACCCCAAATCCTACACTGGCCGTGATGGCGCCTATCGTGGTACTAGGCCAGCCAATTTACTGAACATAATACAAAGAAATTTCCATTTAAAACAACAATGAAATGTATCAAAAATCTTACACGTTTAGTATATCAAAATCTGCGGATAATCAAAGAAAATATTTGAAGCAAAATCCCCAAACCCGGAGTCAACAGTCATGAGCGCTAAATAAAACACAGAGTCTGACACGATATTTCCTTAATACATCAAGTTTAGGAAAATGTAAATATGCGACAAAATGAGAGGGAGAAAGGTGGGGTTGTGAACGCCGTGCAACTACGTCACAATCTCCGACCAACTCCATTGAGAACAACCGAGTCTCACTCGATCCGGGAGCCTGAATCTGCACAGAAGGTGCAGGAGTAACGTGAGTACACCAAATCAGTAGGTAACAAATATAAATAAGGACATGAGTGTATGACGAGCTTTAAAGTCATGTAAAGATCATATAAGAAATATTAGTGGAAAAATAGTAAAACAAGTCAGGAAATCTACGTTCTGAAAGTTTCATAAATTCCATTTTTCTCCCTTCGAATCTCATGTAAAGCATTTTTTCAACAGTTATCATTTAGAGGAAGAAATACAAAGAAGAGTGAAAACAGAAATTTCGTAGCAAATAATCCCTTCGGGTATAGTGTCACTCACAAATAAAGCCTCTCGGGCCAGCCCCTCAGTCACTCGTGACTCATCTCTCGCCAATCATCACTCATACTCCGCACTCACACTCAATAGGGATGAAATAATAACCGTTGAGCTATGCAGCCGATCCATGTATATATATATATAAAACGCTGCGGCGTGCAGCCTGATCTATAACTAGTCGACTTCGCTCACTAGGGGTGTACAGACTCCGGAGGGGCTCTTTCAGCCCAAGCGCGATATGGTTGCGGCGTGCATCCCCATCAAATATATATAACGTTGTGGTGTGCATCCCGACAAAATTTATATTGTATATATGTATATAACGCTGCAGCGTGCAACCCACTCCATCACTATCCTAAAAAATCCGGATCTCGGCCTCGCTGAGTCATCACCCTCACAAGCCACTCGGGCATCTCACCGCAATCACAAGGACTTAGCCCTATCGGTGCATGCCCACACGCCCGTCACCCAGCATGTGCGTCACCTCATTTATCAAATCAATATGAAATACCGGGGTTTCATACCCTCAGGTCAAGATTTACGTTCGTTACTTACCTCAAACCGGAAGAAAACTACTCCGCGATACCTTTGCTTCTCGACTCGGCCTCAACGTGCTCATAATCTATTCAAAACAGATTCATATCATCAAAATATGCTAAAGGGACAAAGCCCACTCGAAAATATCCAATTTACATCATAAATCCAAAAATTGTCCAAATTCGACCTTCGGGCCCACGACTCGGATTCTGATAAAAATCACAAAACTAGAATCCTTGCCCTTTCACGAGTTCATGCATAGCAAATACATCAAAATCGGACCCAAATAGCTCATTAGTCTTCCAATTTCACCACTAAAACATGATTAACAATGGGATAATTGCAATAAACACAAGATACAAAGTCCAAGTAGCTTACCTCACTGAATACACTTGATTCCCCCTTGAAATCCCTGCTCAAAGCTCCAAAGTCCATCAAAAATGGTGAAGAAAATGAGAGAACTTTTCTAAGGCAACCTTGTATACGTTCTGTCTAGCTGTATCACAACTGTGACCAAAATCCCGCACCTGCAGTGCCACGCCTGCGGAAAATCCCTCGCAATTGCGGAATCTCACTTAAGCCAAAATTCCGCATCTGCGGTGTCACGACCCGAATTATCCTCCGAACGGTCTTATGACGCCATCTATTCTCTACAACTAGGTAAGCCTAAAATTAGCCGCAAAAAGGCAAAACAAAAATAGAAACAGTAAAGAAGAAGAAATACTATAAAATTTTCGCCGCTCGGCATTTACAGCTTTTACTTTCCTAAAACCCGGAACATAACAAAGTCACAAACTTTGAACTACTGTAGTTGTATACAAAGGAATAAGGAAAATGTATGGAAAGGGACTCGTGACATCCTGCGGACGCGGCAGGATTACCTCGCGGTCTCCTAAACAGCTGCTAAGATGCGCCTATCTACTGAACTGTACACTGGTACCTGGATCTGCACATGGGGAAAACATGCACATGAAAGGGCGTGAGTACTCCAGATTCGGCACTCCGTAAGTGCCAAGCCTAACCCTGTCAAGTAGTGACGAGGTCAGGTTGATGCTCTACTGAGTTTTAAAACAAGTCA
Source organism: Nicotiana paniculata (assembly GCA_005239505.1). Taxonomy (NCBI): domain Eukaryota; kingdom Viridiplantae; phylum Streptophyta; class Magnoliopsida; order Solanales; family Solanaceae; genus Nicotiana; species Nicotiana paniculata. The sequence continues at coordinate 34,816 of ML320775.1, read as the reverse complement.
ATTATAAATTTAAAAAAGTAAAATATAGATAAGCAATGATAAACAGGATTAATGGAAACTGGAAGAATTAATAACAGAAAGAGAGCCCTCGGCTCAGCACAACATCTATCTCAATAGTAAATATGCAATACAGCACAAGGGGAAAGCTCCCGAATCTCAGCCCGTAGTCCCAATTTAAATATGCTATGTTGTATAGGGGGAAAGCTCCCGGATCTCTGCCCGTAGTCCCAATTTAAATATGCAATGCAGTACAGGGTGAAAGCTCCCGGATCTCGGTCCGTAGTCCCAATTTAAATATGCAATGCAGAAGTATGTCGGATGCGGCATAAGTAAACAGTTCAGGAATAAACAACAGGCAAAAATATGGTAAAACTACCTAAGCATGGTGTAACTAGTAGCAAATAAGAAGAAATCAAGTAAGGACAGGTAGGCGTGCTTATTCTTAAGCTAACTACTCAGTTAAGACGAGAAACAGTAATATAAGAATGAAATGAGTGATGCCATGGAAGGAAAAATGGAATTTTAGCAACAATAACCCGTGTACGCACTCGTCACCTCATGTACACGTCGTCCACGTAACAAAATCAGTATAAAAATGCCCAAGGGGAAGTCCCAAACACAAAGTTAGGCAAGCCACTTACCTTGACTGCGCTAATCACCTCAATACCACGCCATTGCCATGAGTATCCAACTACGGATGGCCCAAATCTAGTTAATTCGATTGCATAGTGTGAATATCATTTCAAGGAGACATAATAACTACTAAGCTCGAAGCTAATACGCGAAATTTTAAAATTCAACCAAAAATTCCACCGGGCCCACGTCTCGGAATCGAGTAAAAATTATATTTCCCGAACACCCATTCGCTCATGAACTCACTTGAACAAGAATCAACAAAATCCGACATCTAAATCTCCCTAAATCCTCAGATTTCTACTTGGGGGAGTTTCATCAAAATTTCATGGTTTTTCATCCAATTTCATTGATTAGATTGAGAAAATTGATAGAGATTATTGATATACAAATGGATTAAAATTAGAAAACGTTACCTATGATTCTTCTCTTCAAATTCCACTGAAATCCGCTAAATCCCGAGCTCTCAATCGATTTTGGAGTTATGAATTTCAAAACCTCGGATTTTGAATTTCTCTCGTATCTCTGCAATTTCGTCTATGTTCACTCCAATACTTGTGAGTACGAATATTTTCGTATTTTGTGGTTTCAATCTCTGGTTCAAACCAGATTTGGTTCAATTCTATTTATTTTTTACGTACCTGTCTATTTCATGGATAAATCGGCTTAGATCTTGTTAGATCTGAAATGATTTAGTGTTTGTTTTAGTATTTCCTCTTTAAAATTTTGATATTTATGTTTCTTACTACATTTATTATTTTATGACTGATTTTATAGGGTTTTGTTTCTAACGGATTTTTGCAAGAAAATGTTTCAACGTTTAATGTTTTGTCTCTGGTTTGCTTATCTATTGTTTGATTGATTTTTTTTTACTTGATTTAATTAGTTTCATATATATATGTATTTCGTAGGGTTGCGATTATTTATTTATCCTACTGTTTCTGCCCGTTTACCTTTAACTCTTTCAATTAAGTGTTAATTGATTTTACTTACCTTTGGGTTTTGAAATCAGCTTTCCTTTAGTACCAGTATCTCCTTATTAAGAATTTATCTGTTCTTACCTTATTTATGTGGTTTCTTACTCGTACTACTTTCCTTAACTCCCTTACTGGCCTGATTTTTATGCTTTGATTATGGAACTGACTTCTAATTGATTTCGGAAATATTTCCTTACCTTATTTGATCTGGTACTTGACTACTGATTGATTCCATATAATGTTTTCCCTAAATTAAGTGGTATTAAACTGATTTTATGCTATTTTGCCCTGTTAATTGATTGAGTCGACTCTAATTGATTCTAAAGTCATGCCTTACTTTTGTAGGATTGATTCATTGCCTTATTTGTCTATCTCATTGAGACTATTTAAACCCCATCCTTATTCCCTTTACACAAACTCGAATCATGTTATTCTCACAACAAACCTAAGTTCTCTTTGTTATCTCTTGTTTTAATTTGTGTACTAAGTTGTTATTATTTGGCCGGCTGAAAGCCAAGGCCAAATTATTCTGTGAATTAACTGCTATTGCACCTTTACTTGCTTTATTCTCAACTGGTATGCCCTAACCTTTACAATTCCATTCTCTATATTTTGTTTGACTAGCATATTTCAATTTCTAGCATGATTCTGTTCTTTCTATGACAATTTTATGATATTGTTAACTTAAGGCTAAGTTATTTAAAATAGCATGAATCCTCTCATAAGATTAAGGTTTAGTTTGCTTTCTTGCAAGATGCAGTAAACATGTGATCACTTGTCTATTGCTTAACTCATATGTCTTGTCTGTTTAATTCAGATGTTTTGCCTAATTTATTCTGTGTTTTAGCCATGATTATTTTAAATTCTAGCATGAATATACCTACTCACATGCCAAACTGCTTGAACTCTGTGGTGAACATGGATTCTGTCTGTTCCTTGGTGCAGTTCTGTTTGCAAACTCCTACTCTTAGTTATTTAGGTTCCTACCACCCACAGTGTGAGCACTGCCTGGGGTCGTTGAGACTCCTTTGAAATCTAACACATTGGGGCTGGTTTTCCAATCTTATATGAATTACCTTCTGAATGTGGTTCTGGTGTAAGCATTGCCCTGGGTCCCAGAGGCCCTTGGGAACTTTGACACAATGGAAGCCTGACTTTTAATGTGCCATGGATGGATCATTACTATACTCTAAAGTTGTTCTGTTAAAAGGCCTGGTTCACAGGTTTATAGTGGACCTATGAAGGCTCCTTATAGTGTAATGGATACTATTATGTATTTTATTCATTCTGGGTTGTAATAATTTCTGTAATAACATATTTGGGGTTGATTAGTGAAAGTTGGGGGGTTTCCTTCTATTTTTGTTAAATTTGGGTATAGATCATGCCTATAGGTTTAATTATGTTGATCAAGTTGTGTGATTTCCGTTACTTATTTACAGATCTTGCCTATACGAATTTTTAGTTCAAAGCCGATTTGGTTCACTTCTGTTTAGTTTTTACGAACCTGGCTATTTCCTGGACAAATCTGTTTAGATCTTGTTAGATCTGAAATGATTTAGTGTTTGTTTTAGTATATCCTCTTTAAAACTTCGATATTTATGTTTCTTACTACTTTTATTATTTTATGACTTATTTTCTAGGGTTTTGGTTCTAACGGATTTTTGCAAGAAAAGGTTTCAACCTTTAATGTTTTGTCTCTAGTTTGCTTATCTATTGTTTGTCTGATTTTTTTTACTTGATTTAATTAGTTTCATATATATGTATTTCTTAGGGTTTCGATTATTTATTTATCCTACTGTTTCTTCCCAGTTACCTTTAACTCTTTCAGTTAAACGTTTATTGATTTTACTTACCTAATTTGGGTTTTGAAATCAGCTTTCCTTTAGTACCAGTATTTCCTTATTAAGATTTTACATGTCCTTACCTTATTTATGTTATTTATTACTCGTACTACTTTCCTTAACTCCCTTACTGGCCTAATTTTTATGCTTTGATTATGGAACTGACTTCTAATTGATTCTGTAACTGACTTCTAATTGATACCACAACTATTTCCTTGCCTTATTTGATCTGCTACTTGACTACAGATTGATTCCATATAATGTTTTCCCTAAATTAAGTGGTATTAACCTGATTTTATGATATTTTGCGTTGTTAATTGATTGAGTCGACTCTAATTGATTCTAAACTTATTACGTATTTGTGTATGATTGATTTATTGCCTATTTGGCTATCTCATTGAGACTATTTAAACCCCTTCACATTCCCTTTACACAAACTCGAATCATGTTATTCTCACAACAAACCTAAGTTGTCTTTGTTCTCTCTTGTTCTAATTTGTGTACTAAGTTGTTATTATTTGGCCGGCTGAAAGCCAAGGCCAAATTATTCTGTGAATTAACTGCTATTGCACCTTTACTTGCTTTATTCTCAACTGGTATGCCCTAACCTTTGCAATTCCATTCTCTATACTTTGTTTGACTAGCATATTTCAATTTCTAGCATGATTCTGTTCTTTCTATGACAATTTTATGATATTGTTAACTTAAGGCTAAGTTATTTCAAATAGCATGAATCCTCTCATAAGATTAAGGTTTAGTTTGCTTTCTTGCAAGATGCAGTAAACATGTGATCACTTGTCTGTTGCTTAACTCATATGTCTTGTCTATTTAATTCAGATGTTTTGCCTAATTTCTTCAGTGTTTTAGCCATTATTGTTTTAAATACTAGCATGAATACTACCTAGTCACATGCCAAACTGCTTGAACTATATGCTGAACATGGATTCTGTATGTTCCTTGGTGCAGTTCTGTTTGCAATCTTATAATCTGAATCTATTTGCTTTTGGAAATTAAGCTATTTCTAAAACCTGCCGCCCCTCCTATACCCTTTATGCAATGGTTTTCCAAACTCCTACTCTTAGTTATTTAGGTTCCTACCACCCCAGTGTGAGCACTGCCTAGGGTCCTTGAGACTCCTTTGAACTCTAACACATTGGGGCTGGTTTTCCAATCTTATATGAATTACCTTCTGAATGTGGTTCTTGTGTGAGCATTGCCCTGGGTCCCTGAAGAACTTGGGAACTTTGACACACTGGAAGCCTGACTTCTAAAGTGCCATGGATTGATTATTACTATACTCCAAAATTGTTCTATTAAAAGGCCTGGTTCCCAGGTTTATATTTGACCTATGAAGGCTCCCTATGGTGTAATGGATACTATTATGTAATTTATTCATTCTGGGTTGTAATAATTTCTATAATAACATATTTGGGGTTGATTAGTGAAAGTTGGGGGGTTTCCTTCTATTTTTGTTAAATTTGGGTATAGATCCTGCCTATAGGTTTAATTATGTTGATCAAGTTGTGTGATTGCCATTACTTATTTGGAGATTCTGCCTATATGAATTTCTTGTTCAAACCCGATTTGGTTCACTTCTGTTTATTTTTTACGAACCTGGCTATTTCCTGGATAAATCTGCTTAGATTTTGTTAGATCTGAAATGATTTAGTGTTTGTTTTAGTATCTCCTCTTTAAAACTTTGATATTTATGTTTCTTACTACTTTTATTATTTTATGACTGATTTTCTAGGGTTTTGGTTCTAACGGATTTTTGCAAGAAAATGTTTCAACCTTTAATGTTTTGTCTCTGGTTTGCTTATCCAGTTTTTGACTGATTTTTTACTTGATTTAATTAGTTTCATATATATGTATTTCTTGGGGTTTCGATTATTTATTTATCCTACTGTTTCTGCCCATTTACCTTTAACTCTTTAAGTTAAACGTTTATTGATTTTAGTTACCTAATTTGTGTTTTGAAATCAGCTTTCCTTTAGTACCAGTATTTCCTTATTAAGATTTTACATGTTCTTACCTTATTTATGTGATTTATTACTCGTACTACTTTCCTTAACTCCCTTACTAGCCTGATTTTTATGCTTTGATTATGGAACTAACTTCTAATTGATTCCGGAATGGACTTCTAATTGATACAAGAACTATTTCCTTGCCTTATTTGATCTGGTACATGACTACTGATTGATTCCATATAATGTTTTCCCTAAATTAAGTGTTATTAGCCTGATTTTATGATATTTTGCCCTGTTAATTGATTGAGTCGACTCTAATTGATTATAAACTTATGCTTTATTTGTGTAGGATTGATTCATTGCCTATTTGTCTATCTTATTGAGACTATTTAAACCCCTTCCCATTCCCTTTACACATCCTCGAATCCTGTTATTCTCACAACAAACCTAAGTTCTCTTTGTTCTCTCTTGTTCTAATTTATGTACTAAGTGGTTATTTTTTGGCCGGCTTAAAGCCAAGGCCAAATTATTCTTGGAATTAACTGCTATTGCAACTTTACTTGCTTTCTTCTCAACTGTTATTCCCTAACCTATGCAATTCCATTCTTTATGCTTTGTTTGACTAGCATGTTTCAATTCCTAGCATGATTTTGTTCTTTCTATGATAATTTGGTGATACTGTTAACTTAAAGCTAAGTTTTTTCAAATAGCATGAATCCTCTCCTAAGATTAAGGTTTAGTCTGGTTTCTTGCAAGATGCTGTAAACATGTGATCACTTGTCTGTTGCTTAACTCTTATGTCCTGTCTGTTGAATTAAGATGTTTTGCCTAATTGCTTCTATATTTTAGCCACGACTGTTTTAATTACTTGCATGAATACTACCTAGTCACATGCCAATCTGCTTGAACAATGTGCTGAACATGGGTTCTATCTATTCCTTGATGCAGTTCTGTTTGAAATCTTGTAATTTGACTCTTTTTGCTTTTGAAAATTAAGCTATCTCTAAAACTGGCCCCCTCTCTTTACCCTTTATGCAATGGTTTTTCAAACTCTTACTCTTAGTTATTTAGGTTCCTATCACCCCCAGTGTGAGAACTGCCTAGGGTCCTTGAGACTCCTTTTAACTCTAACACATTGGGGCTGGTTTTCAATCTTTTATGAATTACCTTCTGAATGTGGTTCTGGTGTGAGCATTGCTCCGGGTCCTAGAGGCCCTTGGGAACTTTTATACACTGGAAGCCTGACTTTAACGTGCCATGGATGGATCATTACTATACTCCAAAGTTGTTCTGTTGAAAGGCCTGGTTCCCATGTTTATATTGGGCATATGAAGGCCCCCTATAGTGTAATGGATACTATTATGTAATTTATTCATTATGGGTTGTAATAATTTCTGTAATAACAGATTTGGGGTTGATTAGTGAAAGCTGGGGGGTTTCCTTCTATTCTTTTTAAATTTGGGTAGAGATCTTGCATATGGGTTTAATTATGTTGATCAAGTTGTGTGATTGCCATTACTTATTTAGAGATCCTGCCTATAGGAGTTTCTTGGTTGTTTAGTTCTGTACTTTTAAACTCGCATATTAGAGATCCTGTTTATACTTCTACGTCAGAAATCATGTCCTAGGATCCACACATTTTTAAACCCCAACGTGCATTAGATACCACGTCTATTGGATTCTATTTGTTTGAATAATAACCTTTTCTGGCAATCTGCTTAAGATTCTGCCTATTTACGTTTAATAGATACCATTCTTATAGGAAATTAAGATCAGTTCAAACCTAGAAATCATGCCTATATGATGAAATCAGTTTTCAAACCTAGAAATCAGGCCTATGTGATTTAAACTAATAAATATCATGCCTATAGGATGAAATCAATTTTGAAACTTATAAATCCTATCTATAGGAGTTTAAATCACGTCAGTAATTTGAAATCATGGCTATAGGAAGTAAGGATCAGCCTCAACTTAAAAATCATGCCTATAGGGGCTTAAATAAATTCTTCAATTAGCAAGTATGCCTATAGGACTTCAAAGGAACAAAATTTTTCTTTACGAATTAAAATCAGTAGTCCATTTAGGAACCATGTTATAGGCTTATAATAAACTCGTAGAAACCATGCCTATAGGCTTTCGTTAATCAGTTCTAAGTTCGACCAATTCTGGCTATCACTTAGGCAAGTGTGTAAAGGTTGTTGATGATTCTGGGCCTAAAAGTTGTGTCAATTTGCTGCCTGAAAGTGCCCAGATTCATGCTCAATAAAATCAGTAGGAAAGCTAATAGGCCTCGATGCTCGCCTCAAAACTATTTCTTTTCATTCTGTTTCTGCTCATATAGATATCCTGCCTATAGGATTCTAAAATTAACAAAGTTTGTTGATTCAATTGCGTGCATTTGTTGCTTATGTGCGGAGGTCAGTGTGATCCCTTATTTGTTTCCTTACACGAAAGTTCTATTTCTATGTTGTTTATCGCCTAGATTTTTCATTTGTTTTAAGTAAATATAGGCCAGTCTAGAACCACCCTAAATAAAGGTCCTAAAACCTCCAGGGCCATAGGTAAGGGACGGGTAGTGCACGCATAAGGAACTAGTTAGAAGCTATAATAACGCTTAAGTAACAACTGAAAGATAGTAATTGGGTAGTAAAGAAGATCATACACCGTGCGCTAATGCTATGAGTAACACACCAACTTGGGGAAGTTACAAAGTATTGCATGGAATGATCCTATAGGCTAAAAAACCTAGGTTCCCCTTTCAATCCTGTGTATAGCAACTTTATTGTCCAAATTGTTTTCCTTCCCTTTTAGACTAATTCGCTTAATTTATGTTCGGCCGGGACCCACTGTTGTGGACCTCAAGGGGGGCCTAACACCTTCCCTTCGAGGTAATTTGAGCCCTTACCCGATCTCTGGTGATGCAAACTGGTTTATGAGTTATGTGATGACCCAAAAGGGTCATACCGTATATTCTATCTAATTCTGTGTTCGGAGGTCGGGAAAACCTTCTTCTATCTCACCTTGATTTGCGTGCACATCCCGGGCGTGTAGCCGGGAAGCCTTTATGTAAAAAATTGATAAAAATGAAAGTTTTTGTTGTGGAAATTTGAATAAAGTTGACTTCAGGCAACGTTCTTCGTAAACGGACCCAGATCCGTGATTTGACGGTCCCGGATCCGTGATTTTCCTGGAGGATCCGTAGGAAAATATGGGACTTGGGCGCATGCCCGGAATCGAATTCCGAGGTTACAGGTCCGAGAAATGAATTTTTAATGGAAATTTTTTTTTGAAAAATATAATGGTTTTTGAAAATGAAATTTGAGGTGAAACCTGTGATATCGGGCCCGCATTACGATTCGAAAGCCTGGTACAGGTTCGAGATGATTTATATATGTTATCTATGAAATTTGGTAAGAAACTGACTTAGTTTGATGTGATTCAGACCTTAAATGCAAAACTTAATGTTTATAGAAGTTTGAAGAATTTTCATGGATTTTTTAGTTTAATTCACCGTACTAGTGGTTTTTTATGTGGTTTGAAACCTCGAGCGATTCCGTGTTAGGTTGTATGACTTGTGTGTGTGGTTGGACGGGTTCCCGGGGGGCTCGACTAGAACACTGGTTCTAGTGTCTCGCACCTGCGATTGACCTTCTGCAGGTGTGGCGAGGAGTTCGCAGGTGCAGAACATAGCCCAAACCCCCAATCCTCGCAGCTGCGGAACCGCGGGTGCGGCCATTTGATCGCAGGTGCGATCCCAAAATTTTAGTGGGTTTTTGCACATGCGGTGGTAGTTCCGCAGGTGCGGTCCCAAGGGCGCAGGTGCGGCATTGCTGGACAGAAAAGGGGCAGAACCAAGGGTTTATGTTATTTTCACCATTTTTTAATTGGGGAGCTCGGGAGAGGCAATATTTGGAGGCTTTTTCACCTGGTTAATTTGGGTAACTGATTTCTATACATTATAGACCAATTTCCATGTTTCCAATCTTAAATCTAACCTTTAATTTCGAAATTTTTGGGTAGAAAATGGGATAAACTTCATAGACCAATTTTTTGAGTTATGATTGGGTTTTTGACCTCCGATTTGAGAGATTTTCATATGTTTAGACTCGTGAGTGAATGGGTGTCCGGAAAATATAATTTTTACTTGATTCCGAGACTTGTCCCGAGGAATGTTTTGGGTAAATTTCCTAATTTTGCGTCTTAGCTTCGAATTTATTTGTTAAACTAGTTTCTTGTAGTATTATTTACACGATGCTATTGATTTGAGTAGATTTAGGCCATTGGGAGTCAGATACCCGTGGCAAGAACGTGATTTCATGTTTGGTTTGAGCGGTTGAGGTATGTATCTTGCCTAATCTTGTGTGGGGGAATTTTCTCTTAGGATTTGAGTCTGCTATGTTGATTATAGTCTGTGCACGCGAGGTGACGAGTGCATGCTCGGACTTGTTTGTGGAAAGTTGACCCTTTAGGAATCTTAGGTCCTTATATTCGCCGAGTATGAATTGTCCTTAGCATGATTGAATTTCCTAATTTCTAGTGTTATCTTTATCTTCTTAAATTTGGAAGTTCTTACTGTTGGATTTACTCCTATTGCCTACTTGACTCCTAATTGACTTATCTGAAGGTTTTATTTCCTTTGTTGTCATGCTATATCTTCTTAACTGCTTATCTCAAATTTGCAATTATCTTCATCTCAACCTATAATTGTTTTGGTCTTAACTGAAGTAATGATTATTCTCTGTTGCTTGTCCTTAAGTGGAAATTGTTGAATATTCTCGTAACTGCTCAACCTTAAAACAAATTTAGATATTCTATACCTTCGTGACTTGCCTTATATGGAATTATCAGATTTGTGTTGATTTCTTTTTGTTCACCCGTGTAATTAGGTGCGGCTGTTACATGCTATTTTCTTTCCTTGTTGAGTTATTCGTAATATGCCTAGCTCTCCTTATTATGTTTATTTCTCGTGAACTAGTTTTTCCTATCTTGTGGTCGAAGGCTCTTAAGTTGATTTATTGATTGTATCTTGAATTGTTGCCATTGTTGTTGTTTTACTTGTTGTAGTAATGCACGAAGTTTCTGTCGCGCGGTTGTTGATATGGGGATTTGCACGAGGTTTATGTCGTGCCGTGCTTACTATTTATATTGCACATGCGGCGTGATAAGGCGGGATACGAGATTGAGTGTTGCGCATGTGGCGTGACAAGGTGGGAACATGTTTATGCACGTGTGGCGAAACAAGGCGGGCATATACATTGATATTTCACACGTGGAGTGACAAGGTGGGCTATGGCAGGGATTGTTTGTGACACTCGCGTTGGCCTGGGGGCATTCTTTGTTGTTGATATTGTGTACTGGAACACTTACCGTGTGAGTTCATTCGTGTGGAAATTTATGAGATGAAAATGTACGTGTTGCCTCTTTTGTTTTCCTTATGTCTATTGGTTGTTGAAATCATGTTAGGCTACCTGCACAAGCATACACGTAGTTAAGTACTACTAATGGAGTCAGGACTCCTTGTTATTGTCCAGTATATATACTCCTGTTGTGCTTACCGTATGGGTGGGAATGACTCAATTGGCACATGAGTCATCCGTGCAGTTAGTACTCGAATGAGGGCGCAAGACGCCAAGTGTTAGGGTTCGGATATTGGGACCCGTAAATGGAGATTTTTCCGAGGTTCGAAACCTCGTGGAGATGACTATGAATTTGATGTAGAAGTGGTTGAAGTTGTTGATTCATTACATGCACGTGTTGTATATTTACATGCCGGGATTGTCTGTGTTTTATTAGGTCTTTGTGTTACTTCATGGTTTTCGCTGATAGTTATTGTTTTCCTTCTTTATCGAATTCGCTGTCTTTTTTTCTATATTGCGTAGCCTTTATGTTTATATCAATATTTCCTTTACTCCTATATTGATACTTCTTCAATTTTTATTAGACCAGTGGGTGTCTTGACTAGACCTCGTCACTACTTCACCGAGGTTAGTCTTGATACTTACTGGGCACCGCTGTGGTGTGCTCATACTACTCTTCGCTCATTTTTGTGCAGATTCCAGGTTTTCGCATAGCCGGCCTATTCATTGGTAGTAGAGCGGTTGCTGTTGTGGAGACTCAAGGTAAAATTGCTTCAGCGTTCGCGGTTTCGGAGTCACCATCTTATATATTTGTTGAACTGTTGCACTTATTTCTGAACACTGATATTTTTAGGAGTGTTAGTGTAAATTCTTAAAAGCTTATGACTTGTACTTCCAGGTTTTGGGAATATAAATTGTGCAAAGAATTATTTACTTAAGAAAAGTATTAGATTCTATTTATTATTGTTGCTATTCCTGAATATTAGGCTTACCAAGTCCTTAAGACTAGGTGCCATCACGATACCCAATAGAGGAAGATTTGGGTCGTGATAGGTTGGTATCAGAGCTTTAGGTTCATAGGTGCTACGAGTCATAAGCGAGTTTAGTAGATTCTTGCGGATCGGTACAAAGACGTCTGTACTTATCTTCGAGAAGCTATGGGACTATTAGGATAACTTCACTTCCTTCTTTTCTATCGTGCGAGTTCATTGATCTTGAAGTTTGAAATTTATCATTCCATTCTCTTACAGATGGTGAGGAAGAGACCTGCAAATTTTGAGGTTGTTATCCCCCGAGCAAATACCGCCAGGGGCAGAGGTAGAGGTAGAGGTCGATGAGGGGCACCTGCCGCACCTAGAGCATCTTCCAGAGCAGCCGTTGAGGAGCCGCCAACAGTCCCAGTTGGGAGACTGGAGCCGCCTCTTGTTACACCCGGACTTCAGGAGACCTTGACACAGTCCTGGGATGTGATTGGTACCTTAACTTAAGCGAGATTGATTTCGAGTGCACCAGCTACTTCACAGGGCGGGGGAGGAGCTCAAACTCCCATCGCCCATACTCCGGAGAAGCAAGATCAGGTTGGTCAGGTTCCAGGTGTCATGGCAGCACAGCCTGGGATCCCAGTTCCGCACGTTGTTAGGGAAGCAGCATCTGAGAAGAAACAGCTTAGACTCGAGAGGTACAAGAAGTACCACCCTCCTACCTCCAGTGGATTGGCGATAGATGATGCCCATGGTTTCCTAGAGGAGTGTCACCACATTCTTCGTACTATGTGCATTGTGGAGACGAGCGGGGTTGTTTTCGTTATGTTCCAGCTCAGGGGAGCGGCTTATCAGTGGTGGCGGGCATATGAGTTGGGTAGCCCGGCCGAGTCAGCTTCACTTACATGGGGTCAGTTTTCAGAGATGTTCTTCAGTGAGTTGGTTCCTCATACCTTCCGAGATGCATGGCGCGCAAAGTTTGAGAAACTGTGCCAGGGCAGTATGTCAGTATCAGAGTATGCCGTCAGGTTCAGTGATTTGGCCAGGCATTCACCTACTTTGGTTGCTACAGTTAGAGAACGTGTTCGCAGAGATTTATTGAGGGCCTCAGGCGTGATATTCGATTTAGCATGGTTCGAGAGTTAGAGTCAGATATTTCATTTAAGCAGGTGGTAGGGATTCCTCGCAGAGTTGAGGGTATGCTGGATCGTGAGAGAGACGACAGGCGGAACTATGATACAGATGTTAGACGAGGTCAGGAGAGAGAGAGTAAGGAGGTTAGGAGGTCTCGTGGGCCGGAGAGATTTACTGGTTCTTATTAAGGAGGCAGGTTACGACACGGTATAGGTTTAATGGGTCAGCCAGTTCAGTTTGCATTGCTGGCTTCCCATGGGGTTTCAGGTACTCATGGGTCTCAGAGTACTCGGGCCGCGCAGTTTCCATAGCCACGTCAGCAGAGAGGTTGTTTTAAGTGTGGAGATATCAACCACAGGATGAGAGATTGTCCCAGGCTCTGGGCAGATGTGTTACAGCAGGGCATTCAGGCTAGTAGAGGGCGCTCAAGAGGGGGATGTGATGACCCAAAAGGTCATCCCGTATTTTTTTAGCTAATTCTATGTTTCGAGGTTATCAAAACCTCCTTCTATCTCACCTCGATTTGCATGTGCTCCCCGGGCGTGTAGCCGAGAAGTCTTTATGTGAAAAAATGATAAAAATGATAATTTTGTATTAGAAATTTGAATAAAATTGACTTCGATCAACGTTTTGGTAAACGGACCCGGACCCGTTATTTGATGTTCACGGACGGTCCGTAGGAAATATGGGACTTGGGCGTATGCCTGGAATCGAATTTCTAGGTCCCAAGTACGACAAATGAATTTTTAAAGAAAATTATTTTTCTGAAAGATAAAAATGTTTTGAAAATGAAATTTGATGTGAAACCTCTGGTATCGGGCTCGTATATTGGTCCCGGAGCCTAGTAAAGGTTCGATATGATTTATATGTGTTATCGTGAAGTTTGGTAATAAACAAACTTTGTTTGACGTGATTCGGGTCAAAAATGCAAAATTTGATGTTTAAAGAAGTTTTGCGAAATTTCATTGATTTTGAGGCTTATTTCAATGTTTATGATGTAATTTTGGTGTTTTGATTACTCAAATAAGTTCTTAGGATGTTTTTGATGTTGTGTGTATATTTGGTTTTGATCCCCGAGATCTCGGGTATGTTTCGGATGGGTTTCAGGTCCATTTTCCCTATTTTGAACTATTAAACCTGCATTCTGGTTTGCTTCTATGCGATCGCATACGAGTATTCGCGATCGCATAGTGTCACTATGAGCACCCCCGACTTTCCTTCAATGTGTTCGCGCATAATCTACCACGATCGCAGAGGTATACTTTCTTCTTCTTCGCGATCGCATCTACAACATCGTGATCGCATAGTGTTCCAGCAAGGCATACAATTATCTCTTCTACGCGATCGCATTCCACGCTTCGCGATCGCGTAGTGTGGAAATTTGGGCAGCAGGTAACTTCTCATACGCGATGACACACGTGCCATCGTGAACGCATAGAGCGTATTCGCCAGTGGTACATGGGGTCAGTTTTCAGAGATGTTATTCAGTGTGTTGGTACCTCGGTCCCTCCGAGATGCATGGCCCGCAGAGTTTGAGCAGCTGTACCAGGGCACTATATAAGTATCAGAGTATGCCGTCAGGTTCAGTTATTTGGCCAGGCATTCACCTTTTTGGTTGCTACCGTTAGAGAACGTGTTCGAAGATTCATTGAGGGCCTCAGGCGTGATATTCCATTTAGCATGGCTCGGGAGTTAGAGTCGGATATTTCATTTCAGCAGGTGGAAGGGATTTCTCGCAGAGTTGAGGGTATGTTGGATCGTGAGAGAGACGACAGGTGGGACTATGATAGAGATGTTAGACGAGGTCAGGAGAGAGAGGACACGGAGGTGAGGAGGTCTCGTGGGCCGGAGAGATTTACTGGTCCTTATTATGGAGGTAGGGTACGACACAATAGAGGTTTAATGGGTCAGCCAGTTCAGTTTGCATTGCCGGCTTCGCATGGGGTTTCAGGTACTCATGGTTCTCAGAGTACTCGGGACGCACAGTTTCCATAGCCACGTCAGCAGAGAGGTTGTTTTGAATGTGGAGATATCAGCCACAGGATGACAGATTACCCTAGGCTCCGGGCAGATGTGTTACAGCAGGGCATTCAGGCTAGTAGAGGGCGCTCAAGAGGGGGATGTGATGACATAAAAGGTCATCCCGTATTTTTCTAGCTAATTCTATGTTTCGAGGTTATGAAAACCTCCTTCTATGTCACCTCGATTTGCATGCGCATCCCGGGCGTGTAGCCGTGAAGCCTTTTTGTGAAGAAATGATAAAAATGATAATTTTGGTAAACGGACCCGGACCCGTGGTTTGATGGTCGCGGAGGGTCCGTAGGAAAATATGGGACTTGGGCGTATGCCCGGAATCGAATTTCGAGGTCCCAAGTACGAGAAATGAATTTTTAAAGAAAATTATTTTTCTGAAAAATATAATGGTTTTGAGAATGAAATTTGATGTGAAACCTCTGGTATCGGGCTTGTATATTAGTCCCGGAGCCTAGTAAAGTTTCAATATGATTTATATGTGTTATATGTGAAGTTTGGTAATAAACGGACTTAGTTTGACGTGATTCGGGTCAAAAATGCAAAATTTGATGTTTAAAGAAGTTTTGAGAAATTTCATTGATTTTGAGGTTTATTTCGATGTTTATGATGTAATTTTGGTGTTTTGATTACTCGAATAAGTGCGTAGGATGTTTTTGAGGTTGTGTTTGGTTTTGGGCCCCGAGGTCTCGGGTGTGTTTCGGATGGGTTTCGGGTCCATTTTCTCTATTTTGAACTGTTGAACGTGCATTATGGTTTCCTTCTATGCGATTACATAGGAGTAGTTGCGATCGCATAGTGTCTCTTTGAGCAGCCCAGACTTTCCTTCAATGCGTTCGCGCATAATCTACCGCGATCGCAGAGGTATACGTTCTTCTTCTTCGCGATCGCATAGTGTTCCAGCAGGGCATCTGTTTATATCTTCTACGTGATCGTATTCCACGTTTTGCGATCGCATAGTGTGGAAATTTGGGTAGCAGGTAACTTCTCATACGTGATCGCACACGTGCCTTCGCGATCGCATAGAGTGTTTTGGCCAGTGGAAATTGTTCCTCTTCGCGATCGCAATACTTTAATCCTGGGTAGCCTTTCTTTTCTTCTCCGCGATCGCAATCAATGTTTGCGATCACGATTCATTAAGCATTTGGGCAGAATATAAGTTTTCCAATATCGGGTTTCACCATTTTATACACATTTTGACTTCTGGAACTCGGCTTTGGGCGATGCCTTGAGGGTTTTGCACACAAATCGAATGGGTAAGTGTTCTTCCGCTAGAATTAATTATATTTCATGAATTATTTCTTGTTTTCATCATTTAATTTGTGTTTTGGGTTGAGGGGATTGTGGGTTTTGGATGAAAGTTTCTAAAATGAAAAATCATGATTTGAAAGACCAAATGTTATCGGAATTAGATAAATTTAGTATGGGTAAACTCGTATCGGAATGGGTAACTGGAATTTGTAAAATTTGTCGGGTTCCGAGGTGCGTGCCCGGGGGTCGACTTTTGGGTCAATTTTTATAATTTTATAAAGATTGAAACTTTATTATTCGGAATAGTTCCTTATACATTTTATGTGTATTTTGAAGTATTTTTAGTTGATTGTAAGCCGTCCGGAGGTCTTTTCACCCGAGAAGTATATTTTTGGGGGAACTACCCCTTAGGATTGAGTCTTCCTTGTTGATTGTAGTCCGAGTATGTGAGGTGACGAGTGTGTACTCGTACTTATTTTCAATTAGATTGCCCTTTTAGGATTCGTAGATTCTTATATTACTTGTGTATGATTTGTAATTATTACACTTGAATCCTTGGTTGTTAATTTTATTCCTTCCTATTTAAATTGGAATTACTTGTTTTTGGATTCTTCGGTGGCTATTTGAATTTACTTGACTTAACTGAATATTCTACTTCTCTTATCATCATGCTATATTTGCTTCCTAGCTTGCCTAATTGACTATAATTAGTGTCATCTAGCCTTATAGTTGACTAGCCGTAGTTGTAACATTTATTCGTTGGAGTCAAGCATGCCCATGAGTCTTACATTGTGATTTATACGACTATTCCTTTAAGTGACGTCTAATTGTTAGACATTTATGTTTTTGATATTTCCTTGATGTTACCTTTTATTGGGCCTTTCATTTTAAGCTGAGTGTTATTCCGTGAAGAAACTGTTTAGGTGAGATTGGTTATAGCTGCTTCCCTTGTCGGGATGTTATGGTTTATGTTACTGTCTGTGCTGTTAATGATATGGTTTGTATTGTTGACTCCCTTGCCGGGATGTGATGGTTCCTATTATTGTTTATGTTGTGAATGATATCGTTTGTATTGTTGACTTCCTTGCTGGGATGTTGTGGTTTCTATTACTGGTTATGTTGTTAATGATATTGTTTGTATTGTTGACTCCCTTGCAGGGATGTGGTGATTTATGGGTCATATTGTTGGTTTTTCCTTGCCAAACTGTTGTTGTTGATATTGTTTGGGTAAGGAAGAGTGTAAAGCACGAAGGATAATGTCGTGCCATGTATATGTTATTTAGCACGAGGGAACATTATGTGCCATGTTTGTGATATTTAGCACAAGGGAACATTTTGTGCCATGTTTATGTTATTTAGCATGAGGGAACATTCCGTGCCATGTTAATGATATTTAGCACGAGGGAACATTTCGTGCCATGTTTATGATATTTAGCACGAGGGAACATTCTGTGCCATGTTTATGTTATTTAGCACGAGGGAACATTCCGTGCCATGTTTATGTTATTTAGCACGAGGGGAAATTCCGTGCCATGTTATGTTATGTTAGCATGAGGGGACATTACGTGCCATGTTATGTTATGTTAGCACGAGGGGACATTATGTGCCATGTTATGTTATGTTAGCACGAAGGTACATTTCGTGCCGTATTTATGCATTACTATTTCCGTTGTTCCTGTTTGCTCTTTACTGCATTTACCGTAAGTTTGATGTGATTCCTGAGTATTTTGTTTACGAGTTATGATTTTGATGCTCCGTCGAGATATGAGATCAGCTAGCCCTATGATTTTTATCAGCTGAGATGAATTAGTGGAGGAATTTCAATTGGCATGATATATTTTCGGTATTTGATTCAGAGTTGAGGGCGAGGTCCTCGTAATATTTTTTATCCGATATGGTTGGATCGGGCTGATAACCCTAGTGGAAATTTTATCAGGATGGTATCCTTGTGATTTGTTCATGTTCTTTAGTTCCTTCATTGTTATGTTGTTGTCTAAGTTAGCATTGATAGAGAGTCGTGCATGTCGGGCTTGTTTGATAGTTTTCCTTATGTGTTTCTCCTTTCATATTCAGTCATTTTCGTTTTCTGCTCCTTGAGTTTTATCTTGTGCGGTGTGTGCCCGGTGGTGTTAGTTATGGCTTGGTGATTTGGGTGTCAATGTTATGAAGTCTTCATTTTTCTTGCTTTATTATTAGTGTGATGGAGGTTGGGGATATAGTTCTATCGGATATGAGTTGCTGAGTTGATTTGGGGCAGCCATTGCGACCCAAGTGTTATTATGAGCCTATGTGTGATGTGCTATATTGTGTGGCCGTGCCTTATGGGTATATTCATGATTTAATGCAACTAGTTGGGGCTAATGTCGAATGTGAATTTAGAATCGGGCATTTTGGAAATGAATAGAATGTGAGAAATTGAGGTATGAGGATTATCGGTAGTAATAGAAAAGCTAAATTGCAGTTGAGTGGTGTCGTCAGTCTTATGTAGACTGGGGTGGCGTGGGATCACCCGCGGGTGTGTGTTGGAAATGCGCAATCAGTGATTTGATGAGCTCAAAGTGAATCTTAGCACGTTCGAGGAAGAACGTTTGTTTTATAGGGGGAGATTGTGATGACCCAAAAGGGTAATCCCATATATTCTATCTAATTCTGTGTTCTGAGGTCGTGAAAACCTTCTTCTATCTCACCTCGATTTGCCTGCGCAGTCTGGGCGTGTAGCCGGGAAGCCTTTATGTGAAAATTTGATAAAATTGTAAATTTTGTATTGGAAATTCGAATAAAGTTGACTTCAGTCAACGTTCTTGGTAAACGGACCCGTACCAGTGATTTGACGGTCTCAGAGGGTCCGTAGGAAAATATGGGACTTGGGCGCATGCCCGAAATCAAATTCCGAGGTCTCAGGTCCGAGAAATGAATTTTTAAGGAAAATGGTTTTCTAAAAAATATAAAGATTTTTGAAAATGAAATTTGAGGTCATACCTATGATATCGGGCCCGCATTAAGATTCCGAAGCCCGGTACAATTTCGATATGATTTATATGTGTTATCTATGAAATTTGGTAAGAAACGGACTTAGTTTGACGTGATTCGCACCTTAAATTTAAAACTTAATGTTTATAGAAGTTTGAAGAATTTTCATGGCTTTTTTAGTTTAATTCATCGTATTAGCGTTGTTTTATGTGGTTTGAAACCTCGAGCGAGTTCGTGTTAGGTTATATGACTTGTATGTGTGGTTGGACGGGGTTCCGGGGGGCCTCGGGTACGTTTAGGATGCTCATCAGGTGTTTTTAGAACTTGGGAGACAGCTGAACCATTGTTGGTTCTGGTGTCTCGCACATGCGATGGACCTTCTGCAGGTGCAGCGAGGAGTTCGCAGGTGCGGAACTTAGCCCAAACCCCCAATCCTTGCAGGTGCGATTAGTTTTTCGCAGGTGCAGAGCCGCAGCTGCGGCCATTTAACTGAAGGTGCAACCCCAGGTTTTAGTGGGTTTTCGCGCATGCGATGGTAGATCCGCAGGTGCGGTCCCAAGGGCCCAGGTGCAGAATTGCTGGGCAGAAAAGGGACAGAACCGATGGTTTATGTTATTTTCACCATTTTCGAATTGGGGAGCTCGGGAGAGGCGATTTTTGGAGGATTCTGCACCTGTGTAATTTTTGGGTAAGTGCTTTCTGTACATTATAGACCAATTTCCATGTTTCCAATCTTAAATCCAACTTTTAATTTCGAAAATGTTGGGTAGAAAATGGGATAAACTTCATGGACCAGATTTTTGAGTTATGATTGAGCTTTTGACCTCCGATTTGAGAGATTTTCATATGTTTAGACTCGTGACTGAATGGGTGTCCGGAAAATATAATTTTTGCCCGATTCCGAGACGTGGGCCCGGGGAACTTCTTGGGACAATTTGCTAATTTCGCGTCTTAGCTTGGAATTTATTTGTTAAACTAGTTGCTTGTAGTATTATTTACACGATGCTATTGATTTGAGTAGATTAGGGCCATTGGGAGTCGGATACTCGTGGCAAGATCGTGATTTCAAGTTTGTTTTGAGTAGTTGAGGTAAGTATCTTGCCTAACCTTGTGTGGGGGAATTTCCCCTTAGGATTTGAGTCTGCTATGTTGGTATTAGTCCGTGCACACGAGGTCACGAGTGCATGCTCGGACTTGTTTGTGGAAAGTTGAACCTTTAGGAATTTTAGGTCCTTATATTCGCCGAGTATGAATTGTCCTTAGTATGGTTAAATTTCCTAATTTCTAGTGTTATCTTTATCTGCTTAGATGTGGAAGTTCTTACTGTTATATTTACTCCTATTGCCTACTTGAATCCTAATTGACTTATCTGATGGTTTTATTTCCTTTACTGGCATGCTATATCTTCTTAACTGCTTATCTCAAATTTGCAATTATCTTCATCTAAAGCTATAATTGTTTTGGTCTTAAATGAAGTTATGATTATTCTCTGTTGCTTGTCCTTAAGTGGAAGTTGTTGAATATTCTCGTAACTGCTCAACCTTAAAAGAAGTTTAGATATTCTATACCTTCATGACTTACCTTATATGTAGCTATCGGATTTGTGTTGATTTCTCTTAGTTCACCCATGTAATTAGGTGCGGCTGTTACATGCTATTTTCCTTCCTTGTTGAGAGATTGGTAATATGACTATCTCTCCTTATTATGTTTATTTCTCGATTGTATCTTGAATTGTTGCCATTGTTGTTGTTGTACTTGTTGTGGTGATGCACGAGGTTTCTGCCACGCGTTGTTGATGTTGGGATTTGCACGAGGTTTCTGTCGTGCCGTGTTTACTATTGATATTGCACATGCGGCGTGATAAGGCGGGATACGATATTGAGTGTTGCGCATGTGGCATGACAAGGTTGGAACATGTTTATGCACGTGTGGCAAAAACAAGGCTGGCATATACTTTGATATTGCACACGTGGCGTGACAAGGTGGTCTATGGCAGGGATTCTTTGTGACACTTGTGTTTGCCTGGGGGCATTCCTTGTTGTTTATAGAGTTCATTCGTGTGGAAATTGATGAGATGAAAATGTACGTGTTGCCTCTTTAGTTTTCCGTATGTCTATTGGTTGTTGAAATCATGTTAGGACACCTGCACAAGCATAGACGTAGTTAAGTACTACTAATGGAGTCAGGACTCCTTGTTGTTGTCCAGTATAGATACTCTTGTTGTGCTTACCGTATGGGTGGGAACGACCCAATTGGCACGTGAGTCGTTCGTGTTGTTAGTACTCGAATGAGGGCGCAAGACGCCAAGTGTTAGGGTTGGGATATTGGGACCCGTAAATGTTTATTTTTCCGAGGTTCGGAACCTCGTGGAGATGACTATGAATTTGATGCTGAAGTGGTTGAAGTTGTTGAATCATTACATCCACGTGTTGTATATTTACATGCCGGGATTGTCTATGTTTTATTCAGTCTTTGTGTTACTTCATGGTTCCCGCCAATACTTATTGTTTTCCTTCTTTATCGAATTTGCTGCCTTGTTAGCTATATTGCGTAGCCTTTATGTGTATATTATTATTTCCTTGACTCCTATATTGATACTTGTTCAGCTTTTATTAGACCAGTGGGTGTCTTGACTAGTCCTCGTCACTACTTCACCGAGGTTAGTCTTGATACTTACCGGGCACCGCTGCGGTGTACTCATACTACCCTTCTGCACATTTTTGTGCAGATTCCAGGTTTTCTCATAGCCGGCCGATTGATTGGTAGTAGCACGGTTGCTGTTGTGGAGATTCAAGGTAAAACCGCTTCAACATTCGCTGTTTCGGAGTTACAATCTTATATTTTGTTGCACTGTTGTACTTATTTCTGAACAGTGGTAATTTTAGGAGTGTTAGTGTAAATTCTTAAAAGCTTATGACTTGTACTTCCGGGTTTTCGGAATATAAATTGTGCAAAGAAATATTTATTTCAGAAAAGTATTAGATTCTATTTATTATTGTTGTTATTCCTGAATATTAGGCTTACCTAGTCCATAAGACTAGGTGCCATCACGATACCCAACTGAGGGAGATTTGGGTCGTGACAAGTTAATTACTCTTGGTTCCCTCACACACCTTAATCCGTTAGGTGGTGACTTTTCCAATCCCTTACCCCAATCCTAAAAGAAGGAGTTGTCCCAAAAAAAAGTCAAAACCCGATTTTGCGAGCAGAAAGGGGGCGCGACACGGGCTAAGGGCTTATTGTAATTCAGATTGGGCATCTTGCCCTGACTCAACGAAGTCGGTTAGTGGTTATATTGTCTTACTTGGTGATAGTACCATTAGCTGGAAGTATAAGAAGCAGAGTACAGTATCAATATCCTCTGCTGAAGCAGAGTACATGTCAATAAGGAAAGCGGTAGGAGAGTTAGTGTGGGTAAAAAGACTAATGAAGGAGCTAGCAGTGATCTGCAGTGATCCTATTCCTATGTTTTGTGACAGTTTGGCAGCTGTTCACATTGCAAGCCACACAATTTATCATGAGAGAATCAAGCACATAGAAGTAGACTGTCTTTTTCCGAGGGACAAGATTCAAGATGGTCTTATTACACTACATCATATTTCCACCAATACACAGTTGGTTGATATCCTCACCAAGGCTCTCACAGGGATTAACAATTCTACTATTCTTGGAAAGTTAGCAGTGAGTTCCTCACCTCCAACTTGAGGGGGTATTGATACTTACACTATATTTGTATTTATATGCTTCGCTAGATAACTTAGGGGCGGTTTTGTATTTTCACCAGCTCATGTATATAACTCTGTACATTGAGACATTTTGTAATACAGAAATCATTTTCACAATCTAGAACATTCCTTCTCTCTTCTCTCTCATTCTCTCTCACAAGCTCGTCCGACTATGGCGGTTATCTTCACCATGAGAACACACAAGTTCAACATGCTCGGTTAAGTTTAATGATCGGGTGCCAGCCACGACTTGTTCAGAAAATGGGTCGTGACATATTCTTACATTTAAATACTCGCAGAATTAAATATTTTCATTATTTTAAACCTCAATGAATATAGACATAATTTGTTTATATTTAACTAATTGTTGTATTCTTCACAACGTCTTCTTAAATATATAGATAAGCTTTGATCCTCACTCATGAGGTGATAACATAATAAATAATAATACAAAATGGATCCATAAACAACGACCTTTAAGCTTTTAGTGGCCTAGAGAAAATAACCTTAAACAGGCATCTCTGTTATTGTTTATAGATAAAAATCGTGAAATAAAGGTCAAAGTCAATTATTCCATCACTGCTCAATTCCGAATTAGTAGTAAACTCACTGGCTAAAGAAGTTGCGGCATGCTTGAAATGCCTACAGTCGAAGGTAACTCCTAAGCCTAATCCTAGAGGGGACATGCCACTGACTGCGCCACTAACTATCGGTGATCTAGAGCAATTCCTTTTCAATATTTTCATCGGCAATCTCATACCTATTCTTGAAGGCGTTGTTGGGATTAAAAAATTTGTGTTTTGATGAAGGTTAATGGGTTAGGGCAATTTTTGGGATCATTTGTAGGTCTCGCAGTTTTGAACCATTTATGAGACAAAAAACATAAAAAAGAAGATGAAGTATGATCTCCAAAATGGAAGAAATGTACAGAGAGGAAGTTTAAAATGCAATTGTGAGATGGAAACAAAGGAACAAAGAGGGGTTTTTTATAGTTGTTCCGAAGGGAAAAGGCAGAGTTAGAAAGAATCCAACAATTATGAAATATGGGAAACTTATAAATAACTTTCTATATTGTTTTACAATTAGATTTCATAATTCAAGATTACACCTAACTTGACTTTAAAACCTACCAAAACATAATTTTAATTTTGATAGCATGGCTAAATTATTTCATTTGTCAGTTTGTCCAGTAAAAAATGTGCAAACCTTAAAGTTTTTTCCATATCTGTATATGCATAATACATTTGATGATGAATTCTGAATTTCTAGTCTAAAATGATTAAATTGTTTGACTCGCTACCCCAGTTAACATAACCATAATTTCGTTGACGAATGAATTATATATTTTTTTTGTTTTTAGTTCTCCTTATAATTATTTATAGTATTCTATTTTTATGGCTTCTCAGCTTTCTTTTCATCTTTTATCTTGGGGAATTTAAATTTTTTTAATATTTGACCATGTGATCACATATTAGTGTTGATTAACAAGAGCTTGCCAGTAAATAACAGACATTTAAGTATAATGAAATCTTCATTTTTGATTTATTTTAGTTATAAAACCTCACCGCATTTTCGCCTATGGTTGAATTAGGTAACCAATAACTTTTAGCCAAAGAAATGACAAACATTTCATATATTTAAACATTTAGATGTTATTAAAAGGAAGAGGTGATACATTAATGGAATAACAACTGCCAAACCGTAGAAAAGAAACCATTATCATAAAATGATGTCTCATGGGACAAAGGATGGTTGATTTGTACTTCCAAATAAAACTTGGATACAACTACCTAATTAACAGTATGTACACCAGAATATTTATCTTAATATCAAACAGCAGCGCGTCAAATCCATACGAGTTAAAATCAGCTAGTTAATATACAACACCAACTTAATTAATCCCATGATTTTTGATGATCTACCCCGTAAACCCTTCACTAAAACAAACGACAACTCATACATTCCTGCTGGCTAAAAAAAAAGAAGTGATCTATGGATAGTAATAAACAATCTGAATCGCCAGACGCTCGACTCAACTTTAGATCCATTTTTCGGAAGAAAATCCAGTTTTCTTTGGAGGAACTTTCAAGCCAAGTTATTTACATTTCCCTGCTGCTCTAAGAAAGCGCTCGGTTGCTTCTTCCTAAGAAAGCTCGTGCCTTTGTGCATCAGTCAAGGGGGTAGGCTCATCAGCCAATGCCTTGAGTATAGCTTTAACGAATCCATCACCATCATCATATGTTCGGCAATTTGGGAACTGCATGAAGAATTAATTTGACGGATGGTTGGCGCATTAAATAATTTTGCCCATAGCTAATGCTTCAGCCGATGTTGTACAAACCACGTCCGTGGTACTTGCATTAAGGAGCACCTTTTACCTGAAACCAAAAAACGATAGGAAAGAAAAAAGAAGCAAAGACTTCAATTGAAATAATGGAAATTATGAAACCCCCTACTATAAAAGGTACTCAAACTCTGAGAACTTATATAACAAATTAAATTATGTTTTGGAATAATACCAAAATTTTACCTATCGAGACCCTGTTGACATGAAGTACCTTCCTTGTAACAAAGTTGACATTCGAGGGTGATTCCCCCTAGTATTTGAGGTTGATTGTAAAGAAGCCTCGGATCCTATTGAATTACTCTAAGTTATCACGAACACTGGTTGCCTTATTAAAAACCTCCAAGGAAAAAAGCATTTGGGACAAAAACCGGTCTAAGGGAAAAAGAGTGCAATGTATGCTTTCAGACCTAAGGAATTTGTGTTGAAGAATCCCTCGATGTCTTCGTCTGAACACCTGCAATTGGTTCATATAAAATATGAATGAAAATGGAGAAGGTCATACCTTAGCAGTAATATCGTTTGAGGAGTGATATGTTCAAATTGATTGTAATTATTAGTCATCCATCGTGCTAAGTTTGTAAGATCCTTTTCCAATGATATCGAGGACCTGATACGATCCCTCCCAGTTTGGGCCAAGCTTTCATTCGTTTGGGTTTCGAGTATTGTGGGTGACTTTTCTCAGAATTAAGTCCCTGGTTTTGAAGTGTCGAATATTGGCTCTTCGGTTGTAATACCTTTCCATCTGATGTTTCTGTGTGGCCATTCGAACGAGGGCAGCATCCTGCCCTTCATCTAACAATTCGAGGCTCATTTTCATAGCCTCGTGATTTTACTCTTCCGTTGCATACCGAAACTTGAACCTAGGTTCCCCGATTTCTACAGGGATTGGAGCTTCATTTTCCATTCATTCTATCGGAGAAAAACAGTTCATCATAGCCCCCGACTGACCCACCTTTTCATTTCTTGATCAGTATAAAACCAAATGGCCGAGGGCTCTTTTTAGTGATTTTCCCCCTGAACTCAATGAGAGCGGGTATTTTTTTCTCCTCGGGAAACTCGTCCACGTCTGCGAGATACATGACGATGCCGACGAATATTTCCAACATGAGTTTGTCCCGAAACTCCTCCCTGCTCACGGGAAACTTCTCTTGCTTGCACAGAGATTTCTTGCATGAGCGTGTCACTCTAGGAGGCATTCTCTTCAGTCTCCCGATGTAACTGCATAATTTCAGCAGGCAAAAGGCCTACCGTAATCTCGTTGAGGTCAAGAAGTGCAGGAGCAGGACCCGCACAAAAGGCTACTGAAGGGGCGAATGCTGGAAAAGAAAAGGATACCCAGAGAGATATTTTCTTAAAAATCAGACTTACGCTTTTAGAACAATAAATCCAATGGAAATTTCTCATTGTAATGAATGAATAAAGGCAGAAAGAGATTATGATGTACTTAAATTCCGAATATAGTTGTGGATTTACCTCTATCAGGAAGCCTTTAATTATCATGTTTGTTTGAACCATATAGAAAATATATGGATATTGAAGAAGAATTAAGCTGCCAGAGATCAATAAAAGAGAAAGTATCATAGTACGTCGTCCTTTCCTGCCCGTACACTGTTTTCTTTGCCTTTTAAGATATTGTGTATACAGAGAAAGATAGCTAGTCATTTTAAGCGGCCGAAAGTGTTATGTAAAAATAACAAAGGAGGATCTTATCCTAAAGGAGAAGGAGCTAACNCGAATGATTATGAGATAAACAATGAGACAAAGGAGAGCACTTGGACGATTCACTTTGAGTACAGGGAAGTCTGCTAGTAGGGATTCCTCAGGGCGTATTACAGTTTTTCACCAGGGGGTGAATCATAGAGATAGCAGCGAAGAATCGATCTGAAACGAAACACTCGTCTATAGGAATTGTAGAAAGGAAATAATAGGAGCCTAATCGTTCTTCTCGAATCTCTCCAGTACGATAGACCATGGGGTCTGCCAGATAAAATGCAACACGATAGAAGAGTTCGCGCGTAAGATCCTTGAATCAACCACGACTACCATCTGCGGTCCATTTTCGTTCTCTTCCCTGTCCCGGAAGGGGGATCAAGGAAATGTAGTTTCCTTCTGTCCTGGATGGATGGCGACTTACGTAGTGGTCAGGCTTTTCTACCAGAATGCCTTCTTGCTCGAAGAGCCCCTTTTTTTACTAGTAAGGACGAACGAAGCAAAAAATTGTGCCCGAAGGACGTTTTCTTGTCTGTCATATCCTTTCCAAAGGCCAAGGTAGAGACTACATCCTTCGGTGGCTCTTTTGGTTTCTATGGATAGCGCGATCTGTGAAAAATCCCACTTTCTTTGCCCTGTGAATAAGAGAGAATGTCAGAAGAAAAAACACGTTCTCTCTTTGCGAGATCCGAAAATGAAGAATGCATAGCATTCTATGTGTAATTAGGATCAAATGTAAAGCAACAAAACTAATCAATTATTTTTTGAGTTTCTTTTTCACGTTGAACATGCTTACAAAAGATTCACCACGAGATCCAAATCATGTTGAGCCAACTCATCTACTATTTGTTGAGCTAATTTTGGTCCGCATATAGTCTTTACAAGCAAAGCTCATTTTGTAACATGTGTCTCCGTAACACTGTCATTTTCCCAAAAGTTTTTGCCTAATTATTGGTTTACGTTTTGAACCTAATTAGCAGACAATTTGCTTGATAGAACATCTAGCAATTAATCGTAAATACTTATTGTATATATTAAATATTGTAAACTTTCTTCGCCCTGTGAATGAGACAGAATGTCAGAAGAAAAAACACGTTCTCTCTTTGCGAGATCCGAAAATGAAGAATGCATAGCAAAAAATGACAACTCATACATTCCTGCTGGCTAAAAAAAGAAAGTGATCTATGGCTAGTAATAAAGAATCTGAATCGCCAGACGCTCAACTCAGCTTTAGATCCATTTTTCGGAAGAAAATCCAGTTTTCTTTGGAGGAACTTTCAAGCCAAGTTATTTACATTGCCCTGCTGCTCTAAGAAAGCGCTCGGTTGCTTCTTCCCAAGAAAGCTCATGCCTTTGTGCATCAGTCAAGGGGGTAGACTCATCAGCCAATGCCTTGAGTATAGCTTTAACGAATCCATCACCATCATCATATGTTCGGAAATTTGGGAAATTCGTGAAGAATTCATTGGACGGATGGTTGGCGCATAAAACAATTTTTCCCATAGCTAATGCTTCAGCCGATGTTGTACAAACCACGTCCGTGGTACTTACATTAAGGAGCACCTTTTACCTGAAACCAAAAAACGAAAGGAAAGAAAGAAGAAGCAAAGACTTCAATTGAAATAATGGAAACTATGAAACCCTACTATAAAAAGTACTCAAACTCTGAGAACTTATATAACAAATTAAATTATGTTTTGGAATAATACCAAAATTTTACCTATCGAGACCCTGTTGACATGAAGTACCTTCCTTGTAACAAAGTTGACATTCGAGGGTGATGCCCCCTAGTATTCGAGGTTGATTGTAAAGAAGCCTCGGATCCTTTTGAATTGCTCTAAGTTATCACGAACACTGGTTGCCTTATTAAAAACCTCTCCGGAAAAAACCCATTTGGGACAAAAACCGGTCTAAGGGAAAAAGAGTGCAATGTATGCTTTCAGACCTAAGGACTTTGTGTTGAAGAATCCCTCGATGTCTTCGTCTGAACACCTGCAATTGGTTCATATAAAATATGAATGAAAATGGAGAAGGTCATACCTTAGCAGTAATATCGTTTGAGGAGTGATATGTTCCAATTGATTGTAATTATTCTTCGTCCATCGTGCCAAGTTTGTAAGATCCTTTTCCAATGATATCGAGGACCTGATACTATCCCTCCCAGTTTGGGCCAAGCTTTCATTCGTTTGGGTTTGAGTATTGTGGGTGACTTTTCTCAGAACTAAGTCCCCGGTTTTGAAGTGTCGAATATTGGCTCTTCGGTTGTAATACCTTTCCATCTGATGTTTCTGTGTGGCCATTCGAACGAGGGCAGCATCCTGCCTTTCATCTAACAATTCGAGGCTCGTTTTCATAGCCTCGTGATTTTACTCTTCCGTTGCATACCGAAACTTGAACCTAGGTCCCCCGATTTCTACAGGGATTGGAGCATCATTTTCCATTCATTCTATCTGAGAAAAACAGTTCATCATAGCCCCCGACTGACCCACCTTTTCATTTCTTGATCGGTATAAAACCAAATGGCCGAGGGCTCTTTTTAGTGATTTTCCCCCTGAACTGAATGAGAGCGGGTATTTTTTTCTCCTCGGGCAACTCGTCCACGTCTGCGAGATACTTGACGATGCCGACGAATATTTCCAACATGAGTTTGTCCCGAAACTCCTCCCTGCTCACGGGAAACTTCTCTTGCTTGCACAGAGATTTCTTGCATGAGCGTGTCACACTAGGAGGCATTCTTTTCAGTCTCTCGATGTAACTGCATTATTTCAGCAGGCGAAAGGCCTACCGTAATCTCGTTGAGGTCAAGAAGTGCAGGAGCAGGACCTGCGCAAAAGGCTACTGAAAGGGCGAATGCTGGAAAAGAAAAGGAGACCCAGAGAGATATTTTCTTAAAAATCAGACTTACGCTTTTAGAACAATAAATCCAGTGGAAATTTCTCATTGTAATGAATGAATAAAGGCAGAAATAGATTATGATGTACTTAAATTCCGAATATAGTTGTGGATTTACCTCTATCAGGAACCCTTTATTTATCATGTTTGTTTGAACCATATAGAAAATATATGGATATTGAAGAAGAATTAAGCTGCCGGAGATCAATAAAAGAGAAAGTATCATAGTACGTCGTCCTTTCCTACCCGTACACTGTTTTCTTTGACTTTTAAGATATTGTGTATACAGAGAAAGATAGCTAGTCATTTTAAGCGGCCGAGAGTGTTATGTAAAAATAACCAAGGAGGATCCTATCCTAAAGGAGAAGGAGCTAGATTTAGGAGGGGGGGGGGGACGAATGATTATGAGATAAACAATGAGACAAAGGAGAGCACTTGGACGATTCACTTTGAGTACATGGAAGTCTGCTAGTAGGAATTCCTCAGGGCGTATTACAGTTTTTCACCAGAGGGTGAATGATAGAGATATCAGCGAAGAATCGATCTGAAACGAAACACTCGTCTATAGGAATTGTACAAAGGAAATAATATGAGCCTAATCGTTCTTCTCGAATTTCTCCAGTACGATAGACCATGGGGTCCGCTAGATAAAATGCAACACGATAGAAGAGTTCGCGCGTAAGATCCTTGAATCAACCACGACTACCATCTGCGGTCCATTTTCGTTCTCTTCCCTGTCCCGGAAGGGGGATCAAAGAAAGGTAGTTTGATTCTGTACTGGATGGATGGCGAGTTACGTAGTGGTCAGGCTTTTCTACCAGAATGCCTTCTTGCTCGAAGAGCCCCTTTTTTTACTAGTAAGGACGAACGAAGCAAAAAAATGTGCCTGAAGGACGTTTTCTTGTCTGTCATCTCCTCTCCAAAGGCCAAGGAAGAGACTGCATCCTTCGGTGGCTCTTTTAGTTTCTAAGGATAGCGCGATCTGGGAAAAATCCCACTTTCTTCGCCCTGTGAATGAGAGAGAATGTCAGGAGAAAAAACACGTTCTCTCTTTGCGAGATCCGAAAATGAAGAATGCATAGCATTCTATGTGTAATTAGGATCAAATGTAAAGCAACAAAATTAATCAATTATTTTTTGAGTTTCTTTTTCACGTTGAACATCCTTACAAAATATTCACCACGAGATCCAAATCATGTTGAGCCAACTTATCTACTATTTGTCGAGCTAATTTTTGCCCGTATATATAGTCTTGACAAGCAAAGCTCATTTCGTAACATGTGTCTCCGTAACACTGTCATTTTCCCAAAAGTTTTGCCTAATTATTGGTTTACGTTTTGAACCTAATTAGCAGACAGTTTGCTTGATAGAACATCTAGCAATTAATCGTAAATACTTATTGTATATATTAAATATTGTAAACTTTCCTTGCCCCGTGAATGAGACAGAATGTTAGAACAAAAACCACGTTCTCTCTTTGCGAGATCCGAAAATGAAGAATGCATCGCAAAAAACGACAACTCATACATTCCTGCTGGATAAAAAAAGGAAGTGATCTATGGCTAGTAATAAAGAATCTGAATCGCCAGACGCTCGACTCAGCTTTAGATCCATTTTTCGGAAGAAAATCCAGTTTTCTTTGGAGGAACTTTCAAGCCAAGTTATTTACATTGCCCTACTGCTCTAAGAAAGCGCTCGGTTGCTTCTTCTCAAGAAAGTTCGTGCCTTTGTGCATCAGTCAAGGGGGCAGGCTCATCAGCCAATGCCTTGAGTATAGCTTTAACGAATACATCACCATCATCATACGTTCGGAAATTTGGGAAATTAATGAAGAATTCATTGGACGGATGGTTGGCGCATAAAACAATTTTGCCCATAGCTAATGCTTCAGCCGATGTTGTACAAACCACGTCTGTGGTACTTGCATTAAGGAGCACTTTTTACCTGAAACCAAAAATGAAAGGAAAGAAAGAAGAAGCAAAGACCTCAATTGAAATAATGGAAATTATGAAACCCCCTACTATAAAAGTACTCAAACTCCGAGAACTTATATAACAAATTAAATTATGTTTTGGAATAATACCAAAATTTTACCTATCGAGACCCTGTTGACATGAAGTACCTTCCTTGTAACAAAGTTGACATTCGAGGGTGATGCCCCCTATTATTCGAGGTTGATTGTAAAGAAGCCTCGGATCCTGTTGAATTTCTCTAAGTTATCACGAACACTGGTTGCCTTATTAAAAACCTCGCCGGAAAAAAGCCATTTGGGACAAAAACCGGTCTAAGGGAAAAATAGTGCAATGTATGCTTTCAGACCTAAGGACTTGTGTTGAAGAATCCCTCGATGTCTTCGTCTGAACACCTGCAATTGGTTCATATAAAATATGAATGAAAATGGAGAAGGTCATACCTTAGCAGTAATATCGTTTGAGGAGTGATATGTTCCAATTGATTGTAATTATTCTTCGTCCATCGTGCCAATTTTGTAAGATCTTTTTCCGACGATATCGAGGAATTGATACGATCCCTCCCAGTTTGGGCCAAGCTTTCATTCGTTTGGGTTTCGAGTATTGTGGGTGACATTTCTCAGAACTATGTCCCCGGTTTTGCAGTGTCGAATCTTGTCTCTTCGGTTGTAATACCTTTACATCTGATGTTTCTTTGTGGCCATTCGAACGAGGGCAACATCCTGCCTTTCATCTAACAATTCGAGGCTCGTTTTCATAGCCTCTTGATTTTACTCTTCCGTTGCATACCGAAACCTGAATCTAGGTTCCCCGATTTCGACAGGGATTGGAGCTTCATTTTCCATTCATTCTATCCGAGAAAAACAATTCATCATAGCCCCCGACTGACCCACCTTTTCATTTCTTGATCTATATAAAACCAAATGGCCGAGGGCTCTTTTTAGTGATTTTCCCCTTGAACTCAATGAGAGCGGGTATTTTTTTCTCCTCGGGCAACTCGTCCACGTCTGCGAGATACTTGACGATGCCGACGAATATTTCCAACATGAGTTTGTCCCGAAACTCCTCCCTGCTCACGGGAAACTTCTCTTGCTTGCACAGAGATTTCTTGCATGAGCGTGTCACACTAGGAGGCATTCTCTTCAGTCTCCCGATGTAACTGCATTATTTCAGCAGGCGAAAGGCCTACCGTAATCTCGTTGAGGTCAAGAAGTGCAGGAGCAGGACCGCGCAAAAGGCTACTGAAGGGGCGGATTGGAAAAGAAAAGGAAACCCAGAGAGATATTTTCTTAAAAATCAGACTTACGCTTTTAGAACCATAAATCCAGTGGAAATTTCTCATTGTAATGAATGAATAAAGGCAGAAAGAGATTATGATGTACTTAAATTCCGAATATAGTTGTGGATGTACCTCTATCAGGAACCCTTTATTTATTATGTTTGCTTGAACCATATAGAAAATATATGGATATCGAAGAAGAATTAAGCTGCCGGAGATCAATAAAAGAGAAAGTATCATAGTACGCCGTCCTTTCCTGCCCGTACACTGTTTTGTTTGCCTTTTAAGATATTGTGTATACAGAGAAAGATAGCCAGTCATTTTAAGCGGCCGAGAGTGTTATGTAAAAATAACCAAGGAGGATCCTATCCTAATGGAGAAGGAGCTAGCTTTAG